>JADKYC010000241.1:0-27119 GCA_019843955.1 Xylaria sp. 218_066
GTACCTATTATTCTAACGTATTGTGGCGTATGTGGCGTTAAGTACCTTATGCGCCACAAATACCCGCAAAAAGCTCGGGACTCTCAGGTGAGCAAGGGGGGGGTACCCTCAGTTTGTCTGATCACTCGTTTCAAACTTATGCGCCGCGCTGGAAAAGGGGTGTGGATAAAACTAGTAGCGCTAACAGGCGTTCGCTAGCCCCCATTTAGCCACACGTCACGTTAGGTACACCCCTGTTCTTCCACTGGATACACCACTCCTATGGTAGCTTCGTTTCAGATTCAACCTCCGCCCATCCTACACTCCAAGATTCTTCCAACTTTAGAAAGTGCATGTGCGTAGCGGTCATCCCGAGCCCGTCCGAGCTGACCGAGCTGCCCAAATGGTTGTTTGTATGCCTATGATCTTCGCCGAGCTATTTATGATCGTCTATCTTTCATAAAGATCTCCAAATCATTGGACTGCATTGGGCCAGATCGCCTGCTCCAGCGGAACGTGCTTACCGACAAGTGATCTCACGAAGTCATTCTACAATCACAAGTTCACGAAACACCTCCGAAGCTGTGAGGAATGCGATTGGACCGATCTGCCAAGATGTTTGAGCTTCTCATCGAAACATTGTCATTCCACTACAGGAAACCAAGACTAACTACCTAATAAGCGGAGAGAAGTTGTCAAGATTGAATTAGTCCGTCTAACCAGAATCTGGCCATACTAACTAAAATACAACTGCCCTTTCTAGTATTGAACCGTGTTTCTATGGCCTGTGCTTCTCCAAGCCGAGTTGTACTTCGTTGTACTTCATTACGGTATGTGCGTATAACATCAATTGTACGCAGTACTATCAATCACGAACTACCGAAAATAGTCCGCGTAGAGATCACAGATATCGAGGACTTTTGCTCGTGCTAGGTACCGTTTGTTTGCTGCATATGACATGTAGTATGTGCCCTAGGTAATATGTAACATGTAAACCCAGGTTACACCCGCTTGATGCTACACATGTCACCTCAGTGTGATTATGTAGGTACATCTGTAGTCTTGTAGATACCATACTACTAGTGTAGATGTAGATGTAGATCGATGGCACCTTCCGGAGCAACACCTCACTCACCCCATCTGGCCAGTCTGAGCCCTGGCAAGACCCCGGCCCGCCCGGTTCGTCTCCCATCAATAAAATTGACCACACCCCAACCTCACCTCACCTTGCGGTTGCCTTTCCTTAACCAATACATCATCTGTGTTCACCTGGGTATCACATCGTACCCCGTCGACTTCTCTTTCCTTTCCTTTCTCTTCTCAAGCTGCCGGCTACAGTCCTTTCTTCTCCCCTTCCGTTTAGACACCTCGAGACTTGACGTCTAGTTACTTTCTTTCTACCAGTTTTTATTCCGAGACCTGTCCTTTCCGTTTGTGCCCAGTCGAATCCAAAACTGGCACCGTACCTCCTTGCGCCTTCGATATAGGAATAAAAACAAAAGCCACGAAAAAGACCAAGCTAGAACCCACCGCGCATACTCTATCGCCACAATGCATTACTCTACGTTGTTCCTGCTCGCTGGTGCCGCCTGCTCCTTCGCGTCGCCGGTCTGGCCCCGATACACTGTCGATAATGAGCACTTCGAGGTCCTGGCCTTGCGAGCATCGACACAGGTGAACCCGACGGCAGTGAGTGGCGTGACGTGCATCGATCCAAAGCTGTAGGTTTTCCTTGCACAATTTCCCCTTTCTTGGTCGTTAACATGGTCTCAAGAAACATTGTCTTCCACGACCAAAATGTGGCCGAACTAGGCATCTGCGGAGGCATTGCTGGCTCCATTACCAAGTGTGGTGGTGCACCCGAGACTACGACTGGCCAATCTGGAAGCGCCAAGTTCACACTCACAACCGCCACGAGGGGCGCCACTATCAACATCTCTAAGGGCCGCTGGGAGCAGTGTGTGCGAGCGGCGCGCGCCATCTGTCCCACGGGAAGCATGAGCGGAACCTGCTCCGGAGGCGCTTCATCCGGGAACGTTAACTTTACTCTCGAGTCACCATAACCTCTCGAAACCAAGCAACCGGGCTCGGCGGAGTTGAACCCAAAGAGCAAGAAAGAAATCTCCTTTCTGGAACTGGAGCAGGCAGTGAAGGCCTTTTCATATTCGATTCGTACATGCTAGCATGTGGGTGGAAGATACCCTTAGGGAATGGGGAAAACTAGATGAGGACCATCATCCGGCGTTGGCGGGCTTTCTTTTCCTGATGTGAGATACGAAAACCTCAGAAACCAAGCTGCACATTTGCTCTTGTTGTACATATGCTGTAAAAGTCGCCTGTGAGTAGGGCACAAGGTCTATTCCTGGCTAGGGAGGACCAAGAAGAGAAAAACTGCAAAGGAGGACAGATAGTGAAACTCAAAATGAGAACAAGAATTCCCTTTGCGGGAATGACGCCGTCGTTATTGTTTGTATATGGGTATCTTCCTTTTGAATACTCCGTGTCCGGCCGTTTTTCCACGCCATGCTATATTGCCATTTGTAATAATATTCAGTCCCAATACCAACACCAGCGCCTGAAAACACCCGACTCACTGTAAACGAAACAGAATCGCTGGTTAAGGATCGTCCCAAAATATGTAAGCCCTCTTCTACTGCTCCCATCATGGTATGCTTGCTGTCCTTTTCCTTTCCCTCTTATTCACAGTCCATACCGCGTGACGCACTCCTCTTGGTGCGTCTCCAGGCAGTCGAGCGCGCACACGCGGATCCCGCACTTCATGCACCGCACCCGGCCCCAGTACCCGCAAACCACACAAAAAGCGCGCGTGGGATACTGCTGCTCATCCCCGCCGGTGTTGGGTGGCCAGGTTCCCCGCGCCTCGAGATAGCTCAGAGGGGGCGCGGCCAGGAGGGCGCGGAGCTCGTCGTCGCTCGGTATGGGTGGGAGACGCGAGGCTAGGAGCGGGTCGTCGTCGCCTGGAGTGGCGGGTGGACGAGGGTGGGGGGTTAGGATCGCGCTTCGGGGTGGAGATGTGGAGGCGTCTGGTACGTCGAGCATCTGTACGTCTTCGGGTTCTTGTTTCGTGGTGGGTTTCTTGGACGTGGACGCGGGAGCGGAGGCTTGTCTCTGCCCTGCTGCTGGCTTTCTCGTCGCTGTTGTTGATGTTGATGTTGCCTCGTGCGCATTCGTCGGTGCACCACCGCCGTTGGGATTCGCCTCCTGCTGCTGCGAGAGCAGAGCCACGTAGTCGTCGAGGTGGTTCGCGAACGTCTTCTGCGACTGCAGGATCTTGCGCACGTTGGGCGTGTACTTCTTGCCCCCCGTCCTGCTGATGCCCCCGCCCCCCGTGGCCCCGGGCTTCGCCGGGATCGCGATCTGCACGTCCCGCGCGTTGTCGCGGTCCAGAACCTCGATCTCCCGCCGCGCCTTGGCCTCCTGCCTCGCGTTGGCGTCCGCGAGACTCAGCGGCGCGCCGCCCGCCGCCGCGCGCGCCCGCTTCCGGTTCGTCGTCGTGGGCGCCGCGGCTAGGTGGTGGTGCGGTTGCCGGTCCGGCACGTACGCCCAGCCTGGCGCGTTGGTCGTCTTCGTGCTCGCTATCTCTATCACGCCGAAATTGTTCATCTTGGTCTTGTCGGGTTGTTTATCTGTGGTGGTTGGTGGATGATGATGATATCACAGGATAATTAAAATAGGTGGGTACCTGTACGGTCCCTGGATTTTTTTTTTAGTGCCTGGGTGCAACCGCATCCGCTAAAATTCTAACAGTCAGATACATGTGAATGGGATTTGTATTATTTCCTACATGACAGCTGCCCGATCTTAGAAGAAAACTTTTTTCTAACCCAGGGCTATATAGGGTGGAATTACAGCTTCGTCCATAGCAACCAGGCTACTGTAGCGGGCCAAGGGGGGTATAGAAAATAATGTTTAAGATGATTTTTATTTGTTAAAATTATTTTTAACAACATTAACTGTAACTGTAAAGTCAAGCCAAAAAGCTTTTTAAATAAAAATAATTTTGAATTTTTAAAATAATTTTTTTAAAAAATAATTTTATTTGAAAATAGTTTTTAGCTTTTAAAATATTTTTTTTTGAAAATAATTCTATTTTAAAATAATCTCAAACATTATGTTTTAAGCTGCCTACCCCCTGTTATACCACCTATTAATCTGCTACACTACTTACTAATCTGCTATACTACCTACTAATCTGCTACACTACTTACTAATCTGCTATACTACCTACTAATCTGCTATACCACCTACTAATCTGCTACACCACCTACCAATCTGCCAATCGGCTATACCATCAATTTGCTAATCTGCTAATCTGCCAATCTAACAATCTGCTAATCTGCTAATCTAACAATCTGCTAATCGGCCATACACACCACACACTACTTTAAATCCTAGGAATATTATTGCAATCGCTTCGTAGTTTAAAACTTTAGCAGCAAATTTTATAGCTGCTATTAAATATTGCTTATAAAATTAATTAAGTTAATAATAATAAAAATTAGTTTTATAATAGCTATTATTTTTATTTTAAAATAATTTTAAATTAAAAAATAAATTTTTTTTTTTAAAATAGTTTTTATTTTATTATAATTTATATTTCAAAATAACTTTTATATAAAAAATATACTCAAAATATACAGGTTTTATATATAATAGCGTTGTACCTATTATATTACAGCAATTCTGCTTTTAGCATTTAGCAACCCTTATATAAATCATTTTTTAAACCCCCCCTGGCCCGCTACGGTAGAGCTTATAAATTGTTTGACGCAGGTTGCTATTTAATTGCTGATTGGTTTGTCTACATGATGCTTCACGTTCACTAATATTAAAGGAGGATATTTGATCAATTGTATAGACGTTCCAATCATCCCATTGAATCCACTACAACACCCGCTAGAGGTCTACTTGTACAGATGAAGAGGTTCCTGAGATACGACTGCGCATATCCATCGTGATTGACATAGCACCTCGGCCGAATTAGATGACCTCCGGGGTGTCGGCCAATTTCTCTGCAGCAGCCTCCCAATCCTCCTCTACCGGTTCCTCCTCGACCTTCTTTTTAGACTCCTTCTTGAGTGCGACAAATTTGCTGCGAAGGGGGACCGAGGCAGGAGAAGCCAAGGAACCAGTAGGTTTAGGTCGAGCAGAAGTTCTACCAACTACAGCACTCCATCCACCTTCGCCTCGCGTCTTGCTTTCTTCTCGTCGTAGCACGTTCAATGAATCATCGACTGAACATAGGAACACGCTCTCTGCAAGTTTGAGACGTCTCACTGTTTGTTGCAGAGTTGACTTCAGAGCAGTCAGTGAAGCCTCCAGGGTCTGCGAGGTCCAGGTCCCTGATCCTCTGATCACGACCTCTTCAGATGGCAAAAAGCTCGTGTGGAACTTCACGGTAGGGTGAGCCGCGTACTCCTTTTTAAGAGCGTTATCCAGCTCCTCGACGGTCAGGCCAAATTGGGGGTTCGTCAACAGTAATGCGTTATAAGGAATGGTGGTGGCATCGTTAGCTATGGTTGACTGTTGAGTCGAATAATCCTGACTTGCGCGAATTTTGGCGCATTGGGCCAGCGTCTTTAAAGGAGCTGATACAAAACGCGGTGTTTTGAAAAGACAAACGTGGCGATGGGGCTCAGGGTCGCTACTTTCACTATCGAACCCGAAATCTTCGGCAAGCGAGTGAATGAACGCGCGCTGGTTTGACTTCATGGGTTTGAATCTGAGCCGTTTCTCAGCCCGGTCCCCTGCAAACACTCGAAATTCCCGCTCATAGATATGCGCCCATTGCGGGTTCTCTCTGTAGAGCTTCAATGTTGTGTCTGAATATGGCACATGGTCATCTGTATGTGTCTGTGGGTCGATGTTGAGAGCATTGGCCAGACGGGCGTTTCGCTGCAAACGGAGGCACTCATCGTCACATTTTAACAACGGACGCTGAGGTGATGGTTGAGCCTTGGTTGCTGAGCATTTAACCTCCTGCTTTCTGTGCTGGCATTCGCAGGTTACGAATGTCTTAGCTTGGCAAGGTCTATCTTCTTTGCATGCTGATTTCTGCTGTTAGCTATAGTTGGTGCACTAGTTCTGGTTTCGACTTACGGTAAGGAGCATGGCATCGCTCGATATCTAGATGGCCACAACTACGCGTCTTACCACACGGCTGCTGGCAATGGGAACCTGGGATACCTTCATCTTCGCAAACACCCGATCGATGACAGAGCTTATTACAAGAGTGCGTCCTAAAATATTCTTAGTTCAAGATCTTTAAATCAGACTAATAGACGCAACTAACCCGCATTTAAGTTTTTTGCCACACGGGAGACCGCATCTCGGCTCTTCAAACCAACAGGGTTGGTTCTTGAGAGTCTTTTTACCACAAATACATCCCTTCTCTACCAAGAACGGACATTTGGGGCAAGCAACTTCATCGGGATGGCAATTATGAGCGACCTATTACAGCGTGTTAGCATTATTCGAAAATTATTCGGGGAGAAGCCGATGACCAAACAGATAGCCATCAACCGCTATGTTAGCTCACCTGAGGGTGCCCGCAAGGCCGAGGCCGCGTACAGTCAAACCGACATTCCGGAGCTCTAGTCCCACAAGGTTGAGGTGGCTGCAAGACGGTCCTACCGCAGTTGCAACTGATCTCCTCGAAAACCGCTTCGAGGCACGAGGGACATGGGCCACGATGGCACATCTGCTGACAACGATGCCTTCCACATTTCAACTCTCTACCACACGCACGGATGCAAATATGCTCTGCTTCGAACTCTTCATTTAAGACGGTCGTATTTTTGTTCCTTCGTTTCAGTGTCACGCGCTCAATAGCTCGTTTCTCTGCTGGGCAGCAACGTGCACCGTGTTCATGTCTGCCACAGTTGAGCTGAACCCGACAGACCTTTTCGCATAGCGGTTCATGAAGATCTCTTTCATGACAAACTACGCTCGTCTGAGTACGGCCGCAGCGACAATCAAGCTCTATTTCTTGATTGCACTGCGAGCATGATCCAGTATGGCAATTGTCCTGGCAAAGATGCCCACATTCCAAAGACTTGCCACAGACCTTGTCGCAGTTAGGAATGGGATCTAGACAAGATTTCCGGGGTGTCGTGATATCGTAAATCGATGTCTTGCCACAGGGACAGTGTGTGATGACATCGGGAGAGAATGGACAATGAGCTTGAGCCTCATCCTGCGGATGACATTCTCTCTCGCAGCTGTGGTTGCCGCAATCGAAAGGCCTGCCACAGGGGTGATTACATTTGAACGAACCAGCAAACCACGTTCCTGGTTCTTCGCCTCCGCGTTCAAGTGCATTATCTTCTGCTCGTATTCGATCATAATCGTATGACTCCAATTTCTCTTCGAGTATGTCGCAGGGTATATCCCTATATTCCTTCCCACAATAACAGCGAGATGCGACAGGAACTTCACAACTACCACAGAGGCCAGAGTGGCATTCCTTTTGACACTCATGCTCCCCGCAAGCAAGTAGATCACCGCACGGCTCGTGGCAACTCCAGCCCTTGGTATAATCAGTTTCGCCACACCGTTTAGTCGACACGTTTTTCCCGCAAAAGCATGGCTGACTAGGGCCCATCAAGAGACATGGTGGACATGGTCCTGCATGGCATTGCAACGGGCACGGGTGAGGGCATGTTCCCCTTGGTTTAGAGCATGTTTGCCCGCAGCTGTGAGGGGGTAAGCCTGCTACTGGCTTTGGATTAATCTCTTTGCCGCACCAGCAATGATAGACTCCGGGCTCGTCATTCATAGTAGAGTTGCAACCAGGGCACCTCCATATCTGCGGTTGTGGTTGTTGTTGTTGCTCGTGCTCTGGCGGTTTGATCCTATTCGTGAACCACTTCTTGACGCAAGACATATGAGTGGCAGTCCAGCAAATTGAACAGGACCAGACACGTGAATTCCGTAAGACTTCATTAGTACAAATGACACATTCATATTGTCCATTACTGATGTCCTCGTGGATCCTCGTGGGAAGATCAGGGGCACCAGATTTAGATGGTCGACGAGCGGGCTTGAGAGAGGTGCCGTTTGCTGCTTCGGTGCTAAACACGTATCAGTCTTTTCTCGAAACATACTACTGGTAAGGCCATTATTTACCTTGGCCGTACGAACGTTTGACCAGGCACAAATGTCGACGCACTGGCGTTCAAGGATGTAGGAGATTCATTATTTTGGTCTTCAGGCCCCATTTCCTCTGTAAGACGACCACCGAACGTTCTGCCTGCCGAAATAGTTGTTCTTTGCCCACCGCCAATGGCTCCGCGTTCCCTTCTTGGGCCCCTAGCCCCTCTCTGGCCCCTTCTACGAGGTGCACTTCCATCTCGGAAAGCTTGGGGTGTTGACTGGTCCGCAGCAGGCACCGATGTTAGTGCGGCAGTCCTCTGTTGCTCATTACCCCTCTCGGTGACCTGATGATTCCCTTGGTGATTACCTCTGCCTCCCCGGCCGCCCCGTCCTCTTGAGGATCTACCGCCGCGAGCCCGGTTCCCACGGCTCCTTAACGGCTCATTGGGCCGAGTTTCGGCGGCTTCTGCGGCTGCCATAGAAATCTAAATTTATTCGTATGAGAGTGGCTAGCTCGTGACAAGCGGCAGGCAGTTGAATTTTTTGTTGCGAGTAGTGTTTGCCTGATTGTCTACACAGGCAGTCGGTAGAATGCGCTTTTTGAAATACAGCGACTTCTGATGTAAAGAAATGAAAATAAAGCAATCGCTGATGTAGTATGTGAGATAATCACTTGCAACGATGAGCCAAATGTGATTTTTGAGGATTGTGGCTATTGATATTTCATATGCAAACTTACCAACCCAATTAATTTGATGCTGTCGTGGTGGCAATTGTGGGTCTGGATTCCAGTTCGAAAGCAAAGCGGCGAGCTAATTGGATGAGTCACAAGAATGAGACAGGATGATTCATGTCCAGTTGGTTGCAACAGCCTTGCGGCGGTGTTGCCATTGCACTCTATTTTATACAGTGTTATACAATTGGTTATATTAGAAGCGTACTTTGACAAACTTGATCGTAAAATGTGTAGGGTAGGAATCTATGCAAAAGCTATTGGCGAGAAGAGATTCATTCATGTAATAGGCACGTAAGTATCTATCTAGGTAATGTTTCAACATATTAGGCACTACCTAGGTACCTATGTAGGTATGATTGAGCCACACAGCCACCTCAGCCACTGTCAGCACCCTGGGTGACAATAATCAATGAAGAAATAATCCACCTTAGGTTCGTACATTACGGGTTCTAGTACTGCTATAATCGGGAATAAGATATCCTGAAAAATTCTTCAATTTTCGCAGTAACGTATCTGCGGGAGAGTTTTGCGAACATATCACTATCTGAACGCCAATTCTGGTTAGACATGTCTAGCATTTACAACAGGGCCGATAAATGTCTATCAATAGACTCAAAGTATACTGACCGCTATTCCACTGCTAAAACTTACCTAGTATCGTAGGGCACACATGTAGGGAGATACAAATAGTCTACTATTTTAGATGGTATGGAAGACTTGATGTCAGTAGTATTAACCCGCCTTACGGAAACAATACCTACGTACATAATGATCCAGACAGATGGCCACACTAAAATAGCGCTCTCTTTGACCATCGCCGATGTCTACGAGTATGCGGAGCATTTGCGGGCCTAGTCTATATACTCGCCTTGAGGAGACAGTCTGTCGTCTGTACATAGTATAGCCCGGGATTGGTCAAATGTTCAACCCACTCATATTACACTGAGAGGAGCTTCTTTCACTATGTACAGAAGTCCAACTGTCGAGACAGTCAGGTCCGTAGATATCATCAACCGTCGTCCCCCCACACTTACCCAGTAATGTGGAAATCAAATTGGCCGTGTCATTCTGTGATCTGATGCGGCTGAACCTCTCCGTCGATGTTACTTGTCGACATTAGGCAAGGTCGTTCCATATTGGAGCCGGAGATATTGCCAGCTTTTCTCTCTCTCTCTCTCTCTCTCTCTCTCTCTCTCTCTCTCTCTCTCTCTCTCTCTCTCTCTCTCTCTCTCTCTCTCTCTCTCTCTCAACGTGTTATCGCGGCGGATGTCATAGCCCTTCGTCAGACCTGCATGTGATATTGATCTCGTGGATCTACACTATCGTGGAAGCTCCACATCGTTTGCTAGTTACTAGGTAGTTCTATGTAGTGCAAAGCATCCCTTGCACTTAAGCCAACATGCTAAGAATATCCCTCGATCCTGGGCGAAAATCTGCTCCACGGTTTCTCGAACAACATCCTTCTTGATCAGCGATCTCCACTTCCCCAGATGCCAAGCCAGTGGTATCATTATTTGTGGGCGTTATCTAGGTATATTTGCCGATAAGGGATTAGAGGGAGGTTCAAGGACTTCTCAACTGGTTAAATTTTGGCGATATTCGATTTCACCACGGCGCCATTGGTTGATACCATTTGCGAGACACTGCGATATGAGAAACACAGCTGAGCTGTGTGTAGCCGCATTCGCACGTGAACAATGCGGGGAAATGTTACAGCTGTATTGGGCTGAACCTGAAGATTACGACCACGTGTATAGGTAGTAGTATTTGGGCTGATTGCCAGCGTCAATTGGGCCAAAACAAACTGAAGAGAACCAGGCGAAGTCCGAGGACTAAGGGCTTGGCTTGGCTACTTGAATCACAACACTGTCAGGGATTAAACATCCAGCACAAAGCTCTCAACGTTTGAGTTAGGATTTGCCGGGAAGGCACCTTGACAGCTCTCCCATTTTCATCGGGGGGCTACTAGGCTAACAGAGTTTAGACGCTTTCCCTCCTGGCGTGGCATGTTGTTGTCTCGGCACCTTTTTATTCGATCTGGAATCGACCATAAAACCTCCTTTCTACTGCGGTGTAGGTTGGTGGGAAACAATACCTACGGGACTTCCCGTAGATAAACCATGACAAAATCACCCTCTATTATAGCTTCCTAATTCCAAATAGGAGGCAATATCTCCAAAATATGGAAACGCCTGACAGAATGTCGACCAGTACTTCATCCTCATTCGAGGAATCAGACCAGCGTCGAACGTTCGCGTGGTGGAAAGCCCTAGGTGTGGAGTACATACATTAGTTGGTGCATCTACTAATACGACCACCATCTATCTAGGTATCGTCATTGCTTGTCCGCATCGAGATGACGGTGCAGAGCGCTTCCCCCCCCCATCTTCTAGTTGGGGAACAGGAGATGTCCTATTCAAAGCTGAACAAGCCCTAACTCCCCGCTGAGCGATTGATGTATGTTCACCGAACATCCGCATGGATGTTGAGAGCAAGAGGCTCTCCAAGTCGGCCCGGTCCACGGGGGTGGCAGAAATTTTCAATGTGACTGCAGGCTCCGTTGGTGATTGGGAACTTTTAGGGGTCCAACTTAACCGTCTTTGAGGACGTGGGTGAACCAGGATCGACAACTAAAACGCATGTGGGCTAGCGGAGCTCGTATGCTGCAAGGGGGGCTTGCTTCTTGCTTCTTGCTGACGAGGGGTAATAGCCGATGAATCGAGAAAAAGTTGACTCTGGTTCGAGTGAGACAATGTGCCATAGGTAGTTGGCTATTTGGCAGTTGTCTAATCGGCATTCAACTATGTGGCTCTATATGACTTACACCTACTTTTGATGTATATCCTGTGTGTCTCACAGCCACCGGCACAGCTTGGTGACATACTTAGTACCATAATCTAGGCTCTTTTATTAGATAATCGAATCTGTCCAATGCCTTGCGCGGGTTACGGCCTTAGGAACACAGATATTGCGAAGGAACGTTTCACCGCTCTTGGTTTCAGCAAAAGTCGACCGCATAGCCAAGAGGAATCCAACCCACCACCAACCGCTCGGCTAAGCATGAATTTGCGAGGAGGCGCCACCCATGAGCCACCACCCCCCCATACCTAGGGTTGCGTTGACGGTCTGTCATGAGAGTGCAATGGGTAGGTAAAGTAAGTAATATCCGAATCTGGCAAGAGATGGCAGATTCATAGCTCGAGGTCTCAAAATAACGCGTGACTCCCCGGGTACGTGGCCATTCCTTTTAATCAATGTGGCTTGTAGGCTTGCAGTATATCTCCGTTGTTTAAACCGCGCCATTTTCTTTGATTAAGGATCGACGATCTGACGATGATGCTGCGCAGCTGAAAAAGCCAGCACCACTATCGCAGATACCTCCCCTGATGGACCATCGGATAAAGCGTATAGATTCACCTCGAAGCTATTGTACGCCAGAAACGCCATTGATGTCTGGGTACTCCATTCCTAGTGTAAGATCCAACCATCCAGAGTGCCGAGCTGCCGGGTCATCGTGGTCACGGGCCATCTGTGTTGGCATTCATCACTTACAGTCCTATACTCGGCAAGCTTATCTATACCTAACCATGGATACTACTATCCTCTACAATATCATGGTGCATGACGTACCGGTAGTTAGCAGTTAGCTGCGATTATAAGGTTGATATGTCATTACCACCACTATCCGGGTACCGATGACCAACAGATGGTGGGTCATATGCCTTCTTTGCAAGTTGAGGCAACACATTCGTGTGGTCAGGCACGTATAAATAACATACAATACCGCCGACTACTACTCACTGCGTATTACATGTTGGGATTATCAGAACCCCCATGTCGCCATGCTACTGTAGCATTCTCGCCTCGTCCCTGTCCCCGTCTTTGTATCTCGTATTGACCCACCGTCGGTTTTAGTCTCCGATGCCCAAGTCCGAGTCCTTAGCTAGAGCTACTAAGTATGACAGGCTTTGTTGGCATGCTGCGCTACGGTAACGCCTCTCAGCTGCTAATCTCGATAGAGGAAACCCACTTGAGCCACTTGGGCCGATCCGCACACAGGATGCGGTGGGGGGGCGGGAACAATTCGGAACATTTCTTCTCTGGTTCCCAACGACTTATATGTAACGACTTATACCTATGTATATGTAGGCGCTTAAGTATGGCAGGGCCCCTTGGCAACGTGCCAACTGCCCCTATTTACGACGTTTGCGGGGGTTAACAGCTCTACTATCACTGCATGTTTATGATGGTGGAATCATGGGTGACACTTTTTTTTTTTTTTTTCCCTCGCTTCGGGTCGGGTCTCCAGACCACAGCGGCGCTTTGGGCGATCTCACTAGCTAGTTCGGCTGCAGCTAGAACGAGACCCCGGTCAGCGTGCATCGTGAAGTGGGTTGCTTTGTTGTATAAGCTGAGGAATCTACTTAGTGCCGACCTTATGTACAACGAAAAGCTGGCTGCATATTGATATTAAACGGCTGCTTCGCCCCAGGGGTCGTCTTTGCGTCCCATCAAAGGTATCCAGGGTATCATATGGGTCCCTATGCTTGCTTTGTCTGACATCGTTCCCGTGCCTTTATTACCACTTCGTTCTCGTTCTTGTTGACTTGCTGGTTTCCTCACTTGCGTCACTCTGACACTAGTTTGGCCGCTTTCCAGCGAGTATTTTCAGGATGAGGCTCACACGGCCTGGTCCGGCCCTGCCGTCTGTCTTTCTTCTGTCCATCGTCTCAGCTCAGCAGGGCCCATCTCAACCCGCGAAGATTGCCAATTACAACTGGTATGGCTGTCGAACCGAGGCTAATGGTAATCGTGCTCTAAGTGCCTTCACCTATGCCGATGATGCGATGACACTGGAGTCATGCCGCGATTTCTGCAATACCAAAGGGACAACCTACTTTGGTACTGAGTACGGCCGCGAGTGCTATTGTGGCAACAAATTTGAGTCAGGTTCCGTCAGTGCCCCTGCGTCTGACTGCAGCCAGCTCTGTGGTGGTAACGCACTTGAATACTGTGGTGCTGGTAACCGCCTTTCTGTCTATGTCCTCAATAGTACCAAGATCTCAGCCGAACCCACTCCAACGCCCACGCCGGTCCCTACCAACTTTCCCAGTGGATGGACCTCACAGGGTTGTTGGCAGGATGGCCCCAATGGCCGTATCATGCCAACATATCAAGCTCCAGATGATGATCAGCTGACCCCTCAGAGTTGCGCCAATCTCTGTGACGGCATGAACTACACTATCTCGGGTACCGAATACTACAGGCAGTGCTTCTGTAGTAACGCCATCTATAATGGAGGTGTCAAGGGCACGGACAACACCAAGTGCAACACGCCCTGCAGTGGAGACAGCACCGTTAACTGTGGTGGTCCCGGTTACCTAACCATCTATTCGAAGGGAACGCCTCAGACCTTCCAGCCGCCAACCGTGCAGCTTGGTGGCTTGAATGGGACGTGGACATACCAGGGTTGCTATAATGACAATATCAACAACACGCGTACTCTGCCATGGCAGCTTCGCTTCCCCGGCACGCTGACAGCTACTACTTGCTTGGCCCAATGCGCACAATTTGGCTACGTTGCTGCTGGCCTGGAATATGGCGAGGAGTGTTACTGCGGTGACCCCATGGATATCACAAGCGCAGGCTCTACCAAGCAACTTGAAACTGATTGCAATATTGCCTGCGCCGGAAATGCATCAGCCATCTGCGGTGGTGGCTCCAGACTCAGCACATACTTCTGGACCGGGTCGAAGCCGCTCTATGTTTTCCATTACCCCAAGGGCAACGATGCGGGTACCTACTCGAACCTTGTTGGTGGCGTCGTTACGCCTCTAATGACGATGCAATCGATTACGGGCAAGGTTACTTTCCTAGAGAAGTGGGGGACTGGTGCTCCTAACAGCACTGGCGCGTACGAACTAGATCTCAGTCAAGTTGGCAACTTCACCCGTGCATGGAGAACGATGCATCTCAAGACTGACGTATTCTGTTCCGCCGGCCTAATTCTTCCTGATAAGGCCGGTCGACAGCTGACCGTGGGCGGATGGTCTCTTGACTCGACCTACGGTGTTCGACTGTATACACCCGACGGCTCCGATGGTGTCAAGGGAGTCAATGACTGGCAAGAGAACGTAAATGTCCTCAAGCTTCAAAGAGGTCGATGGTACCCTTCGGCTATGGTTATGACCAACGGATCCATCCTGGTGGTTGGCGGTGAGATTGGTTCCAACGACAAAGCTGAGCCTACCTTGGAGCTCTTGCCTAACTCAGGCCCCTATCTCTACATGGACTGGCTAGCCCGCACTGATCCGAACAACCTGTACCCCTTCCTTGCTGTTCTTCCGGGCGGTGGCATCTTCGTCGGCTACTGGAACGAGGCCAGAATCTTGAACGAGGTGACATTCGATACAACCAAGACCCTCCCCAACATGCCTGGTTCGGTCGTGAACCCCATGTCTGGTCGTACGTATCCTCTCGAGGGTGCTTCTGTGCTGCTGCCACAGATCGCTCCTTACACCGACCCCCTCGGGATTCTTATGTGCGGTGGCTCTACTGCAGGTGGTGGTGAGGCTCTCGACAACTGTGTCAGTATCTACCCTGAGGCTGCCAACCCTACCTGGACCATCGAGCGGATGCCTTCTAAGCGTGTTATGAGCTGCATGGCTCCTCTTCCCGATGGCACATACTTGATCGCCAACGGCGCCCAACAAGGCGTTGCCGGGTTCGGCCTAGCCGACAACCCCAACTTGAACGCCCTCCTTTACGACCCCTTCAAGCCCATTGGCCAGCGCATTTCTGTCATGGCCAATACTACGGTCGCCCGACTCTATCACAGCGAGGCGATCACTCTTCTTGACGGCCGTGTCCTGATCACTGGTTCCGACCCTCAAGATGGCAAGCACCCCGAGGAGATCCGCGTCGAGGTGTTCACGCCGCCCTACCTATATAGCACCAAGCCCCGTCCGACGTTCACGATTACCAACAAGGATTGGACGTACGGCAGCAAAATCACGGTCACCCTTGGCGCTAATTTCGTCGGTACAATAAAGGCTTCCCTCCTTGGCGCCGTGTCCAGCACCCACGGCAACTCGATGGGCGCTCGCACCTTGATGCCTGCAGTCACTTGCACTCTAAAGACATGCACAGTGACGGCGCCGCCGAGCAAATACATCGCCCCGCCGGGCTGGTACCAGTTCTTCATTTTACAAGATGGCATCCCAGCCGTGGGACAGTATGTCCGCATCGGTGGCGACCCCGGCAAGCTAGGAAATTGGCCCCCGGGTGATGGCTTCACCAGGCCGGGTATTTAAAGAGTTCGGGCTTTTTCATGGCCCTTTTATCAGTCTCTGGCGAAGACACAGGTTCTCTACGTGTCTCCTCTCGAGAAATCCTCCTATTCATTTTAACACGAGTAAATTTAATTCTTAGTATTTAAATATCTAGTTCTTTTCGGCATCACCAGATATGGGAACGCCCCTATGTGCTTGGTAGATTAGATTTCGACGATTCTGTACATGCTTGGCATTGCATTCTCGACCATGATTGATGTTACGGTATTAGCAGCATCGAGGTATTGGTGGCGTATTTGGGATTGTCCTTTCAAAACAATACATCATACCCACTCAGGCCTTTGACGATTCATATGATTGAGGCAATGGACTTTATGGACCGGCTCGTTTGATGATGATGAGTTAGGGCCTGGAAACTCCTAAGTATACGGAAAGGAGGGTCTAATTATCTGGTAGGAGCGGGAATAACTGGTTATGATAGTCGTCTTTCTATACTTTCATATGAAGGAATGATATTTGTTTGAAGTCAATAAGGTGTTTTAGCCGTCTTGAGTCTTGTCATGTGTTCCATAAATTCTCTGCGACATTGTGGTGATGCTCATGGTTTATTCAACGTCGCTTCATTGGAGCGACCACGAACGCTGACTCTAGACAATATATTGTTCAGCTTCCATTTCCTTCTATCAATCGCTCGCTCTCTATTTCAATAAGTACAGCTCTCTACTGCGCTCTGTCAATAGCCGGGCCTCCTGTTCACGAATTGGTCGGTAGACCAGCTAGCTAGCTAGTAGTTCAGGTAAACCGGTTCATGAGAGCCCCGAAATGGTTGTCAGGTCGGTCGAAGTAATCCGCAAGTGCTGACATCACGACGTGGAATGCAATTCATAACAATGAGTAAGTATTAAAATAAGCAAATAAATAATCATTCTGCATCTAAAAGAGTTTTATTGGGCTGCAGCAGTATGAACCGAATTCTTATCATATTATATATTTACGTTTGAATGAACACAGCTATACAAGACACCTTTACGCATGATAAATCTTAAAAACCATTTGCAGCTCATCCCGGCTCATCCCGGCTCTGGTGAACTTCTCTACAGTATATTCGTTCTGAGAATATGTGTTATGACTGTTCCCTTTCTGCAATCTCTCTTGTGGTCATGAAAATGAAATTTGCTCCCCGTCTCGCCCTATGACACTGAATGAAAGCAAGAATGAGCGAGGGGAGTCCAACGCCAAGTCCAATTCCTATCCCTACCCCGAGCGATATTTTGTCGCTCCGGCTATACAATCCACGACCGCCGTTGCTATCCGGACTCCCACCGCTTGCGCTGGGTGTGGAATGTACCAGCGTGGTTGCAGAGCTTTTTCCCTCAAAAGAAGATCATTATCGGATGTGAATCTGAACAGATAGAGGCGGAAGTCGTGACCGACGTAGTCAGAATCATCGATAGCTTTGCACTTGACACCGTGGAACGCGAGGTAGTCAGGGAAGTGTATGCCCGCCCATTCACCGGGATTGCAAAGGCAAAGGTCGTTTCATCAGGGTTCGTCGTAGTCCAGATTCGCTCCGATTGTCTATATTCGAGAGTGCTTCCCGACGATATCATCGTAACATGTTGAAATGGAAGTACATGCTTTTCCGTTTGAGCCAAGTAGAGTGATTCTCTAAGAGGAGATGATACTCGGTATTGTCTGTCGTAAAGCTCCCTAGTCTTAGTACGGGATCCCAAAACCCGGGTGGGGACGAAATGAAGCGACTCACGAAGGGCAGCAGAATACCTGCTCGAGAATGTCATCGATATCGGATCTCCTAGGTTTAAGAGAGGCCATAGTCGGACCCTTGTCTTCTCGCCACCATGAATGAGCTTCGAGTGGGAGGCAACTGGGACCCAACCCCTGACAATGATCTACGCCAAATTCAAGGAAGGCATCTTTCAAACCGTCATTAGATGTGCCGTATACGCAGCTTGAAGATCCGGCGGGAGCCTGCCCGGCGGTTGTAAGCGGTAGCGAGGATGCTATTGGATTGTCAGCATGTATAACTCTCGGCGACTGTACGATTATCGTCCCTGTTGCATTGATAACTGCAAAGGAAATATACCTCGGCACCATTTCGGCGGATAGACAACACAAACGTAGAGCAGTATTGCTTAGTACAGTTCTAGCTCATATTGGCTTTTCTCACTTATCGGAGATCATAGTCTAAGTATGCAAACAGAATATGGCTCGTTCATGACATTGAATCTCCATGTTAATTTCTCAGACCGGATCTCCTTCTCGCCGGCAATCCAGACCGAGGCCGCAACACCCACCTTCTAGTATCTGTGCTTCGCTTGAGTTCTGGAAAGTGTAATTGAGTCCAATCATCACGACGCGTGTCCTCGAGACTGAAGAGTTGGCCGGCTATGACACACCCGCGTCTGAGGCACATTTTGGTAGGGGGATCAAAATCCCGCAGGCTATCGATGAAACTTCCTCGACCATGACATAAAGTAAGAAGCTTACACATGGTTTGTTATAAGAAAACCAATCAATAATTGGTGCTACAAGACTGAACCAGATTGTCTCGAAGATAATAGCCTCGATAATCTAGTCTCACCTCTTGCAGCACGTTGCGGCATGATGCTACACTGGGGATACCAACAAACAATTGAGATGACGTGGACGTTTTATAGGGTAACACACAAGTCGACTACTATTGTAACGATACTCGGCACATTATCATAAGTGAACGGATGTTTCGTAAGCCAGGATAGCACCGGGATTGTTTCACGAGCGTCGTCTAACCAAGTCGAGATTCCCTTCTAGCAATACGTGAATGACTAGGCTAAAAGACTATACGCTACGATAGACGGATTCTAGCTCAGAATTAGAAAATCGAAGCCATCATGCTACCGCTGGAAATGTAAACGTTGGAATGTTGAGGTTGGGACTCGTAGCCCGCGACCCATGATACGGGACTATCGTCGTAATGAGCCCTCCTAAACCCCAATTACGAAACACCCCAACTCCGGAGCCGAGAAAGCGATTCGAAGTTGGCACTCAAGGCAAACTGGAATCATATATCACCTAGAGCCATCGTTTCCAACATCAATCCCACCACCAGACCAAGAATACCCGCTTATACCCAATCAAACGAATCGTTATTCACACACAACACGACACAATACTCAGTTAGAACAAGCCGCCCTCCCCCTACGAAAGCCTGGAAAGCCCTCTAGCTGACGCGCCAACGTCGTACTCACGGAAAGCGGGTATCTGCAGAGTTAGCAATCCTCTCGTAGTCTTCTCCAACACCAGTTTCATGGAAGGTAGTTGGAGCCTTGTCGGATGCCACGTGAGCCTATAGAAGTTCGGCAAGTTCGCACGGTTGCCTCGGGTCCAGCACTCATCTATTAACTATAGGAACCTTCCGCTTTTCTAGTCTTGAATGCTGGAGCTGTTAACTCTTATTTGATTGAGGAACCTTTATCCTATTCGAGCCTGTCATTGACAGGTAATCGGTAAACCTGGGAGAAATTTCGGGACTCGAGGAAACCTAAGGGTGGTTTTGTTGCCACGAGGCCGCTATAAAATATATATATATAAAGTAGAACGCACTTGTATACTATATCTCAGTTATGATGCTTAGGTGTGATCAACTGTTCATGGTTGAACGCTTCTGTAGTCCTGCTATTGTTATTGCTCATTCTACTATAATATTAACTATCGCAATGTTAACATAGAGGAGCGATGGGTTTCCTGAATATGTGAACCGGTATCCACACACTCGCTCTCTTTAATACCGATTTCAATCCCCGTGATTGTACTAAAAATCCTCATTCAGTCACAATCTTGACTTCACATGCGATAAGCATAACTTGTCCTTGCTTTAGGTTCACGCCTTACTCCTGCGCTCGGCAATTCGCGGGGATTGCTAATGAGCCCATTCTATGTCGCCTTTGAGTTTGTATCTTGGTATTGTTGACGATGGCAGCGGACAATTTTGCTATTTTTGATCTCTGGATCTAAAATCCTGTTGAGATTCTGTATGTGAGCCAGTGCTCGGCCGGTGCGCCTTTTCTGGGCAAGAGCTATGACCCGGGCTTTGGGATGGTAATGTTGGCGAGGCATGCGTTCGAGGCTCAATGAGCTCAATAATATCCAAGAGGTTAGCCATCCTGATGCGGGAAATAAATTCGATGGCTGTTATGTTTTAATGTATTTGATCCATGCGGCGCCCATGATGTTTAACAGAATAACTCATACTAGGCTGGGCACTCTGACACGCTACCGGTAAAGCCTGCGTTCGCAATCATGAAGGTTCAAACGCCGTAAGCTGCAAAATGGCCATGATAACGCAAGTTATGGTAGGCACGGAGTGGAAGAATGTCTTGCTGACAATCCATCCGACTTTGGTGCCGATAACAACTGTTCAGATCTCAGGGGCCACCCAATCATGACATTGACTCGTCATCTGCCTCATTAGCCGGCTCCTGAACGGCCGCAGGGATGTACGCTACCATCGCCTTGCTAGCGCCCTCGACGCAGTACTGAACAACATCAATATTGACATTATCCGGCACCAGCTTGGCGATCTGCCGTAGGTCGCTGGTGCGAGGTAGGTAGAGCGCGTGGTCCATGGCCTTGTAAGCCTCGTGTAGCGTGACCAGATTATACGGTTCCATCGTGCTGAGATCAAATATCTCATCGGTTCGATAACCAGGACCGCCCCACGGCGGTGATGCAAAGATAGTTGTAGTGGCGATATCGACTCGTAGGTCTTCCCCTAACTGATCAGGAGACTTGGCCAGAAGTTGAAGGAACTCGAAGCTGTCGCCCAGGATCCAGGTAATCTTGTCGGCAACGCCGTAGATCGCGGCATTGTTCTGCGCACAAGCCAGCGTCGAGGGGTCTAGTTCGATGGCTATCACCTTGTCGAAGCGTGGTGTACATTCATCCTCCTCCATAGCCATGGCCAGGCTTATAGCATTACCACCAACGCCCGCGAACATATCTATGACGGTGCGCTTCTCTGGACTTATAAATCCAACGAAGTCATAGACAAGATGTCTGGGATAGTTCAGCATGGATGCCCGAAGGTAGTAATGAGGTCGGATGGAGTATGGAGTGGGACTTACATGGCGACAGGTTCTGGGGTCACGCCGTACCATGCTTCCTCAGTCATATATATGCCTTCATCATAGTACGGGAATATTGTATACCGCTGCTGCCAGTACCTGTAAATGATTATAATTAGCGACCTTGACAAAGCAATGGAAAACCAGATTCGATATCTTACTTTTGTAAGTCCCACGGTACCTCGCCTAGATTAGTCCAATGATGGCACTTGTCTGTCAAAGGGAGGTTCTTAACACTCTTCATTTTGATGAAATCGAGGTTTCGGTTCTCGTAAACGACTTTGACTTGATGATCGAATAAGGATTAAAGCAAGGGTTGGATTCATATTATTTCCAGATGACTTAAGTGAATTTTACCTAGTCGCGTTGAGCCAAAATGGGCCCACTGCTTGGACCTCTGCCTGTACATATTAAGTAAACAAGCCTGTAGCTACCTAGCTACCAGGTAGGTAGGTACCTAATGCTGACACCCTAAATTGACCACTTGTCTTGCTCCAAATGACTTCATCTGTAACCACGTAGACTACAACGACGAACATATCCACGACCGATCTGAAGACAAATTTGCCCGCATGCTTCCCTAACACGACGTACCGACTGGATCACGTACAAAACTATGTTCAACGCCCTCAATCGCTATCTCTCGCGCCTCGACGGCGACTCGCGTCCCCAGCAGAGGGAAGGCCAAGGCTATGGATTCCAAGTGCTGCGCAACACGAACCTAGAGCTGGGCGTGGAGCCATGGTTCGACTTCGTAGTCGGCATCAACGGGCGCATGATTGTATGGAACCCAAACAAGTCCTCTCCTTGAACGCAACAAGCAAGCACCTCCATCCTAACGAGGAAATGGGGACAGGATAATCCAGACCCGCGACTCTTCGCGCAAGAAGTGCGGAATTGCGCCGGCGGAACCGTGGCTCTCGGACTATGGAGCGCAAAGGTAACAGCCGGACAAAGTCGCAGTTAAGACAAGCGGGGAAAAAACTAACAGGAGCTTTTCACCTTCCTCGCAGGGCCAACGCATACGAGTACTGCACATCCCCGTGCCGTCCGCGACGGGGTCGCTGGGTCTCGCGCTGCAATGGGCGCCCTTATCGCTCGCCTCGACGATCTGGCACGTGCTGGACGTGCCCGCCAACTCGCCCGCGGACGCGGCGGGTCTCCTGCCCTACAGCGACTACATCCTGGGCACGCCGGACGGGATCCTGCACGGGGAGAGCGGGCTCGGCGAGCTCGTCGACGACTACATCGGCCGGCCGCTGCGCCTGTGGGTCTACAACAACGAGTACAACGTCACGCGGGAGCTGGAGATCGTGCCGTCGCGGGACTGGGGCGGCGAGGGCGCCCTGGGCTGCGTGCTGGGTTTCGGCGCATTGCACCGCCTGCCCGCGCCCCTCGACGAGCCCGTCTCGGCCCCGGGCGAGACCATGTTCGATGGCGGGGATGCGAGCCAAGGCGCTGTCGCCGAGCAGTTTGCGACGTTGGCGCCGCCGCCGAATGATGCCTCGGGCTTCATGTCTTCGGCTGGCAACACGTTCACACCCGCCGCAGGCGCGTCGGGCGCGGAGGCTCAAGGCGCCGGGTTCCTCGTGCCCGCACAGCTGATGAGTCCACCGCCGCCTCCTGCAGGAGGTACTGGTGCGCCGCCGCGGGGTAAGAAGAAAGACAGGCATGTGCACGGTCATAGTCCAAATAGACTCATGGACGACTACTTAGCGGAGGAGGAGAAGAAGAGCAGGGCACTGGATGGCAACATTTCAGCGAGCAAAACGCCGCCACCGCCGCCACCTAAAGCAAGTGGTGGGCCACCGAAGGGTTCGGGACCACCGCCTCCAAAGGCAGAAGCAGCTCCTGCTGAGAGTGATGATGCAGACTAGATCGATGTGTATGTATAATTGAGGTCGAGCATATGTCACAATATCTGATCTTCGCCATTTGCAAAACATGATACGATATCCATGAGATGGGACTGGGAGATAGAACAAAGGCCTTTCCAACGAGGCCGATTCTGTCTCATTGTAACTGTAGAAGTCATCGCTTTCTTAGCTGTACATCTGCATCAACACTCTTATGAATGGTTTTGATGCCTCTTTTTGTTTGTGAATTCATATCCCGTTTGTACATGCACACCTATCCCCTTTGCGCCGTATCTTGTGTTGTTATTTTTACGTTGCTTAGTTTATGAAATTGATACAGAAGAAGTGTAGGATCAAGCTTCCCACCACGAAATCTGCAAATGCCCTGAGAGAAAGAACAAGCGTTAGTAGGAGGCTTACGAATAGAACTCGATGCACGGGACCAACCTTTCTGGCGATACGGATGGGAACTCGGATTTGTTGGCTTCGGTAGTCTGGATGCGCAAGGATGCTTTTCTCGTGTTAGCGACATGCGCCTTTCTTCCGTGCTCCTCTCATAATCTCTCGTACTTGAGATTCCTTCCGAGAGGACAAAACATAGATGTTGAAGTGACGTACCAGTGAGAACGAACTGTCCAACGGTAGCGGAGAAGCCCGAGAGGAAAGCGTTGAAAGGCTATAATTCCACCAGTTTGTTAGCACGTCCGAGTAGCCAGCCCATGATATGCATGCGATCAACCTCCTAGACAATTGGTTTCGCTGTTCCTTTCGGGTCTCGAGAGGCAGGGGAGCTAGAGGAGACGTACGTAGTTTCCGGCTAAGACGCAGTACGCGAACTGAAGGCCACCGACGATGACGAGGAAGGCCATGAAGGCATCGATGAGCTTAGTGCGCTGCGGCGTCGTCTTATGGTAGTGCTGCACAATGTTGAGGGCAATCTTGTCAATCTGGCTGGACGAGCTGCTGCTGCTGCTGCTTGTGCCGCTGCTCGTAGTAGTAGATGTGGCGCTTGCGGGAGCTGGGCCGGTGGCCGTCACGGGCTTCTTGGGAGCCATCGTAGAGGCGTAATACGGCAATAGTTGGTGTTTAAACGCAGGAAGCAAGTCTCTTGTGAGCGGTCGCGGCAAATGTTGTTTTGGACTGGTGGTGAATTGAGAATTGTAGTTGTCCGCCTGGCTTGAATTACAAGAGGTACTGGTGTACAACTACACCAGCAGTTGTATACAGGCAAAGGGACACGAAAGCTAGAACCCCCGATTTAGTAGCCCACCTACTTCTGCCACCCTTTTTAGCTGGATATGCCACCCTTTACGCCACTCATCTAGCCTAGCTCCACCCCCCATACAAATTAGGTAGGGATTATAGCAGGGGCCTATAACTTACTATGTACCTTATATTTTTTTAAAATAAAAATATATAATAAGCTTAAATTTGTTAAAAAATGTATTTTAAAGCTTTTTATAGTTTAAAAACGTAATTTTTATATTTTTAAGCTTTTTATAGTTTAAAAACGCGATTTTTATATTTTTAAGCTTTTTAAAATGTTAATAGTTTTTAAATTATATAAAAAGCTTAAATTAGTTAAAAAAGCAGTAAAATTTAATAATTTGCTATATACTACTATTTTTAACACTTTTAAATAAAACGTTTTTTTTTTATTTTTTTTTATATTAATTTTTGCTATAATATATATATTTTCTTAATATATTAAATTTAACTGTTAACTTATAAGTTTAAATATTTAAAATTAAAATATTTATAGCTTTTTAAAGTAAAAAAGCTATTAATACTTTTATTTATTTTGCTAGCTTGTTATATAGCAGGTTATTAACTTAAAAAGCTTTTAAAAATAAAAAAGTTATTAATATTTTTATTTATTTTGCTAGCTTATTATATAATAAGTTATAGTTTAAAAAGCTTTTAAAAGTAAAAAAGTTATTAATATTTTTATTTATTTTGTTAGCTTATTATATAATAAGTTATTAACTTAAAAAGCTTTTATTTATTTTATTAGCTTATTATATAATAAGTTATTAACTTAAAAAGTTTTTAAAAGTAAAAAATATAATAATATTATTTGCTTTAAAAGATATATTAATAAATAAAATATTTAGCTTATTTTTATTTTTTTTTAATATTTATAGTTAAATGCTAGTTTATATTAGCAGTATAATAAAAATAGTATAATAATAAAATATTAAAAATATAAAAATAAGTTAATAAAATAAGCGTTATATAAAACTAATTTTATTTTATAATAATTTTATAATTAATAATTAAACTTTGCTTATTATTATATAATAAACTTAATAAAGCTAGTTTTATTATATATAAATTAGTAAAAATTATTATAAATAGCCTAAGTTTTAATAATAATTTATAAAGCAGTAAAGTTAATAAACTAATAGCAAGCTTTATTTTTTTAAAATTATAATTTAGCAGGTTTTTTAAGTTAAAAATATAGTAAAAAGCTGCTAAGTTAAAAACGCAGTAAAAAGCTGCTAAGTTAAAAATATTGTTAAAAGTTATAAATAAAATTATATATTTAAAATATTAATAAAATATTAATAAAAATATAATAAAAATAAAGTAATATAAAATATTAGTAATAAAAATAAATAATAAAAAAATAAAAAAAAAATAAATAAAAATTTAAGTATATTTATAAATATAACTAAACAAAATTTAAAGTTTATAAATATAAAACTATATATAACTTTATAAGCAATTTTATATTAAAACTTAAAAATTATATATAAATTTATAAACAATTCTATATAAAAATAGCAAGTTCGATAAATTTATATAAAAAAATATTAATAATTAAAAAATAAAATAAATATAAATAAATAAGTAGTTAGCTTTTATAAAATTAATAATATAATTTATATAGCAGCAATAAAATTATAAAAAAGTAATAATAATTAATAAATTTTAATAAAAAAAAATTAAAATTAATAAATATTAATAAAATTAAAAGTTTTTTATTTATTATATATAATTATATTAAAAATTAAAATAAAAAAAGTATAATAAAAAATAAGTAAAAAATATAGTAAAAATATATAAGTTTTTATAATAAATAATATATATAAACATACTTTTTTTATATAGCTATAATATTTATATAAATAATTTAATTATTAATAATATTATTTATATAAAATATTATTTATAATAAACTTTTTAAAATAAAAAAAATATATTAAAATTTGTTTAAATTGTTACTTTTAAATAGTTATTTTTTTATAAAAAATAAATAAATATTATATATAAAATAAAGCAAATATTTTTAAGCTTTCTAAAAAACTATTATTATAACTAATAATAAAAAAAAAAATTGTTAAAATTTAAAAAAATAAAAGCTTAAAAATTAATATTAAAAGTTTTTATATATAAAAACAAACTAGCAATAGATTTTTAAAATTAAAAAAAAGCTAAAAAATAAATCTAAATAGTTTTATTTATATAAAACGTTATTATTAGCAATATAAGTTATTAAAAATAACGTTTTAAAAAAAGTTTATTTAACTTTAAAAAATTAAATAATACTAAAGCTTTTATAATATTAAACAGCAGCTTATTAAAATTATAATCGTTAATAAAAAGCTTAAAGCTATTTATTTAGTAAAACTTAAAATAGCTAAAAAACTTAAAAATAAAAAAAAAAAGTTTAAAATAGTTACTTTAATATATTAACGTATTTTTTTTTATTTATTTATTTTTGTTTATAAATTTAATATTAAAAAGCTATATAATAAAACTAAAAAAGTTATAAAAGCTAATATTAATAATAGCAGCAGTAGTAAGTTTAATAATAATATTTTTTATTGTTAATATTATATTTTATAATAATAAATATAATTTTTATATAATAATATAATATTTAGCTAAAAAATATAATATTAATAAAAATAAAAAATATAAATATAAAAAAATTAAAAAAAATAGTTGCTATAAAAATAGTATTAGCAGCTATTTTAAAAAGTTAAAAGTAAATAAAAATATAAAAATAAAC
>JADKYC010000242.1:0-27015 GCA_019843955.1 Xylaria sp. 218_066
TTTAAAATAATTATTTTAAAGGTTTTTATTTATACTATTATACTTTTTGCTTTATTTTTATTACTTTTAGTATTTTTTATATTTATATAATAACATTTCTTTTGTTTAATAATATTTATAAAACGCTTTTTATTTATTATAACTTTTTTAAAAATATTTAATATTTAAACTATTATTTTTATAAACGTTTTTTATTATAAATATAATTTATATTTTTTTTTTATAAATATATTTTGTTTATATTTTTAAAAAGTTTTAGCTTTTATAGTATTTTAATATTTATAAATAATTTAAGCTACTTTATGTTATAAAAAACTTTTTTTATAATATTTTTTTAACTTTTATATTTTTTTTGCTAATTTATTTTTATTATAAATAGTATTATTATAGTATTTGCTATAACTATAATAAATTAAAATAAAATTATAAAAATAAATAGTTATTTTTTTAGTAACTAAATAAATATATTAATTAAACTAAATATTTTTAAATTAATTTTTAACTATAGTAGTTTAATTTATATAAGCTAAACTTAGTTTAATAAAATAAAATAATATATTAATTTTATTAAAAATAATATTTTTAATAAGCTAAATAAATATTAATAATATATAAAGTTTATAACTAAACTTAGCAAAAAATAAATTTATTAAAAAAACTATATTATTAAGATTTTTAATTTAAATATTATTTAAAAAACGTTAAAACCTATATTATATTAAAAAGCAATTTTTTAATATTATTTAATATAAAAAAACGTTATAGCATATAGTTTTATTTAATATTTAATAAATATAACTTTTAACTAATAATTATTTAAAGCTTAGCTATATATAATATTAAAATATAAGCTAAAAGTTATTATAAAAAAATAAAAAAAATATTAATACTATTTATTATTAGCTTTATTAAAATCTTTATTTTAAAATAAAATTAAAGCTTTTAAAATTAATAAAAATATAAAATAAAAGTTTAATATACTACTAAATATTATTAAAATATTTTTAATTTATATTAGTTTTATATATTTTACTTTAAAAAATAATTATTATAAAGCTTTTTTATATTAATATATTTATTATTAAAAATATTTTTTATTTGCTATTAAACTATTTATATTAAAAAAAAATATATTTTTGCTAG
This sequence comes from Xylaria sp. 218_066, assembly GCA_019843955.1. Classification (NCBI taxonomy): domain Eukaryota; kingdom Fungi; phylum Ascomycota; class Sordariomycetes; order Xylariales; family Xylariaceae; genus Xylaria; species Xylaria sp. 218_066. Next base: position 1,144 of record JADKYC010000242.1, read on the forward strand.
TATATAATGTTTTAAATAATAATAGCTTAATTAAAATTGCTATAAATAAATAAAATTACTATTTAAACGTAGTTAATAAACTATTAAAAAAACTTAAAATATATTATTTTAAATTAGCTTAAAAAAAATAAAAAATAATTTATAAAAGCAGTAAATTAATTATATTTTTAAAAAATATAATAACAAAAATAAAAATAAAAGCGTTAATTTTATTATTATAACTTATAGCAGCAATAAAAAAATATTTATTAATATATTTAAAAACTTTAAATAATAATGTTGCTATTTTATTAATAGCAATATTTTAATTAACTTTTATTATTATTATAAATATAAGCAATATTAAAATTATAGTATATAGTTTTTAAAAAGCTTTTTAATAGAACGCCTTAACTATTTTTGCTAATATTTTAAATATATTTTATATTATTATGCTTAACTTTAATAATAAAATAAATATAAAAACTATTTATTAAAAAATAAAAAATAGTATTATTAATAGTATAATTATTATTTTAATAAAGGTTAAGCTGTTAATATTAGTAAAAAAAAGTATTAAAAACGTTAATATTAAAAAAATAATTATAAATAATATTAATAAAACTATTAACGTAAATACTTTTAATTATAAAATTTATAACGTTGTTACTATTATTAAAAATAACTTTAAAATAACAAAAGAAAAAAAAAAAAAAACGTTAATAAAAATTTAATTAATCAAATAATAATAAAAAAAACCTGCTAATATATTAGTATCCTTTTTAATATAACAAATATAACTAATATTTAAGTTTTAAATATTAAAATTTTAACTATATTTTTAATAAAAATAAAATATACGCAAAATAATATTTAAAAAAGTTTTTTTAATAAGTTATAAGAAAATACGAATATAACGTTAGAACTTTTTAAAAAAAATAAATCTTTTAAGCTATAAAGCTTTTTAGCTAAAGTAAGCTTAAAACGTATTATTTATCTTTTTTATTTTTTATAATAATATAACGCTATTTAACAACAAGTTTTATAAAACATATAATATTATTAAAGTTATATTAACTTACTGCTAGCTTTTATAAAAATTAACAATTTTTGCTACTTTGACTTTTTAGCTCCAGCTTTTTAGTAATTTAATCCGTATTTCTATATAGCTACTTATAATAAATTAAAAAAATAAGAAATTAAAAACGGAATAAACAAGTAAAAGGGTAATAAAACTAATAATAATAAAACTAATATAAAAAATAACAAAAATATTATATTTTTTTTTTAAAAGGAGCAGATGTTAGCTTTATAGCTAGCTTCAGATATAGCTTCAAACACTGTTTATAAACAGTATTTATACTGTTTATAAACATTATCTATAAATGCTATTTGTAAACTTTGTCTATAGATAGCTGAAATAGAGGATTATCAATTTTACAACTTTAAATTCAGCCACTTGGTTCCTCACAATAAAATATTAATTAAATTAAACAATATAAATTCTAATATTTATATTATTTATAAAACGCTTTTTATTTAACTTTTATTTTTAATTATTATTAGAAAAAATTAAGAAATAGTTATTTTATATATTATAAAAGTTAACTTTTAATTTCTTTTTATATTATTTTTATAATTTTTTATATTTAAATAATAATTTTTAGTTATAATTATAATATAAAGTATAAAGTTAAAGGCTTTTAATAGTTAAATTTAGTTAAACATTATTAAAAAAAGTATTTAACAAATCTTTATAACAAAAAACCGAAAAATACTTTATATTATTATTATTTTATTTATTATTTCTTTTTTGCTTTTTATAAAACAATTTCCTTATTTAAACTAGTTTTCTTAATTGAAAAACTAAATAACAACTTTAAAATAGTATAAATTAAAATATTAATATTAAAACCATTATTAATACTAAAATGTTTTATTTTATTATTTATAATAATTTATTATTTATTATTTATTATTTTTAATACTAGCTTATATTAATAAAAACTTAATAATTAATTGTTGTTATATTAAATTTATTTTAAATACTCTTTTTAATAACTTTTTAATAAAATTTAATCGTAAATTAAATTTAAATATTTAAACTAATAGAAGTTTTTTTATTATTTTTAATATTTAAATGTTAAGTTTATAAAGCTTTTTTATAAGCGTTGTTATTTTATATATTAGTTTTAATATTAATTTGAATTATAAACTAATTAAATTTAATAAAATAACGGATTGCTATTTTGGTTTAAATATATTTAATAATTTTTTAAATATATTATTGCTTTATTTAAATATTAGTTTAAATAATAGTTGTCTGTAATTTATTTATACCCAAATAGTTTTTATAATATTGTACGAAATAATGCATTTAATAATAATACCTTTTTAAAAATTTTTAAAAAAACAATTATAATTTAACTATTAATGTAGTATAATTATAGTAGCTATAGTAACTTACAGTAGTAATAACGGTTATAAGTATTATTTAAAAACGTTGTTTATAAATTTCGTTTATAAATAATAGCTTTTAATAATAGTTTAAAACAATAATAATAAATTAATTTATATATACTATTTTTTACTTTTTATTTTTAGTAGCTAGCAACTTTAATTGTTACCTTTCCGGTTTTTTTTATTTTTGATAAACTATTTACCCTTTAGCAAAAGTTTTATTTTAACAATTTTACGTCTTTTTTGAAAAAGTTAAAAATTCGTTATTTAATAAACTTTAGTAAAGTTAACTATACACTATTTCTTATCTTCCGACCGACTACTTTTAAAATATAAATTCTATTTGTTTATATATATTATTTCAAAAAAAAAGAAATTCTAGCCTAAGCTAGCCTATTATAAACATCTTTATATACAACTTTTTATCGCTAACATTTTTATTATATTTAAAATTATAATTGTTATTTTTATTATTATTTTTTTTTATCGCTATTTTAAGCTTTATAACTATATTAAATATAGTTATATAAAAAATAACTTTTTAGTTATATAGCTCTATATAGCTTTTTTGCTAAATATATGATTGTTTATATTATTAAATAGTATTAAAAAAGTTTTAACGTTATTTTCAAACTTAATTTCTTTTTAATAAACTTTAAGTTATATTAACCTAGCTTATTAAAAAGTTATTTTAATATTTTCTATAACATTCTTTAAATATTTAACAAATTTTATTTTTAAACTTGCTATATTAGCTTTAAATAATATACTATTATTTACTTTATTAAAATAAAAGTTTTTTTTTTGCTATTAAACTATTACTTTTTAATAAAGAAATTAATTTTTTTTTTAGGTTTAAAAATTTAAACTTAAACTAATTCACTATATTATTATTTTTAGTTAAATTTTATTTTTTTATATATAAGATTGAAAAAAAAGCATTAAAGCTTATTTTTTTAAATTTCTTTAACTATTTTCTAACTTAAGTGTTCAACATATATATTATAAAAAACATTATTAAAAAAGTAAACAAGTTTATTTATTAGCAATCTTAATAAAAACATTTTATTTTTATAATTATATATTTTAATTTTTTAAATTATAATTATTAACTAAGAACTATATTTATTATTACTATATTTGCTACTATAGCTTTTATTATATAATATACTTTTTTATTTTTAAGTTGATTAAATAGTTTATTATTATATAGTTTAAAAACTAATAATATTTATTTATTTTATAGAACTTTATTTTTAAAAACATTATTACTTTCATTTTACTTTTTTATATTAAAAGCAAACTTAAATTTTTACTTTAATAACTTTAGCTTTTATAATAATATAAAATAAACAATAACAAAAATTATACTAACAATTAAACTTATTACAAAAAACAACATTATTAAAGCGCTAATAAATAATATTTTTTACGTTATATATTTAATTACCTAATATACTATAATATAAACTATTAAATAGTTTAACTTAAACTTATTAAAATTATATAATATAAAAAAATATATAACTTTAGCTAAAAATATTTATTAATAGAATACATAATTTTTTATATTGTTAGTTTAATAATATACTATAATCCCCGTTAAGAAAATAATATTTTAAAATAATTTATTATAATTTTTTAAAAATGAAGCTTAAATTTAATACGTTAAAATTTTTATTAACGTTATTAAAGCAGCTATAAAAGCTAGTTCTAAATTTATATTATAAAAAATTAAAATAAAATATTATTAAAATACTAGTAATATATTAAAAATATATTTAACAACTGTTATACTAAAAAAATATTTTTATAAACAAATTTGTTTATATATAAACTATATTAATAATTTGTAACTATTATAATTATAATATAAAAACTAATATTTAATTTATAGAATATATTTTAAATATGTTATATATAAACTTTTAGCAGCTTTATAATAAACTAACTATTATAATATTAATAAATATATTTCTTATTTATATTAGTAACAAATAAAAATTTAAAAAAATAATATTACTAATATATAATCTAAAAATAATGCTATAAGCGTAGTAGCTATCTTATATTTTTATTTCTAACTTGATTTTATAATAAATTACTAATATTTTTAGTACGCTAAAAATAAATATAATTAATTTAGTGTTAAAGTAGCTAGCTAGCTTAGCGCGGTTTTTGCAGACTTTGCAGACGCTGTCTGCAGACGTTGTTTATAGACTTTGTTTGTAGATAGCGTCCTTTAGTAATAGTTAAAAAGAACAACAATAAATTAATTTATATATACTATTTTTTGCTTTTTATAATTAGTAGCTAGCAACTTTAATTGTTAGCTCTTCGGTTTTTTTTATTTTTGATAAACTATCTGCTTTTTAGCAAAGGTTTTATTTTAGCGATTTTGCCTCCTTTTCGAAAGAGTTAAAAATCTATTGTTTAATAAACTCTAACAAGGTTAACTATATACTATTTTCTATTTTTTGACTACTTTTAAGATATAGATCTTATCTGTTTATATATATATTATTCCGAAAAATTTAGCTTAAGCTAGCCTATTGTTAATATATATATAACTTTTTATTATTACTATTATTTTTTTATAACTATATTAAAAACTATATTAAACACGGTTAAATAGGAAACAATTTTTTTTGTTATATAGCTTTTTTGTTAAAAATAAAATTGTTTGGGTTATTAAGCAGTATTAAAAAGGTTTTAACGTTATCTTAAAACTTATACCTCTCCTAACAAACTTTAATTTATATTTGGTCTTTCGGCCGACGTTAACCTAGCTTGTTGAAAAGTTATCCTAACGTTTTCTGTAACACTGTCTTAACATTTAAACTGATTGCTAACTTGGAACTATATTTGCGTAATTACCTGGATAGATCGGATCAGGATATAGTAGTACTATTTGTAGCTATATATAAAGTACTACAATCTAAAGTCTATAATACGATGAATATTGAACTTATATTTTATATTATTAGTAAAGCGCTTTAAAAAAATGCTTTAGATAATGTTAATGCTATTTTTAAAATACCCTAAATTAGTAATATTTATATTTATATTAATATAAAAAATATTGTTATTTAAAGTATTACGGCTGTTTTTATAAAAATTAATATTGTTAAGCAAGTTTAATATAGAATATAAAATATAAAAATTGTATAAGCTGTTAAAAATAGCGTTAACAAGGCTATTAATGCTAGTACTTTAAATCGTAAAATATAAAAAGCTGTTTAATAAATAAAGGATAACTTTTAAATAATAGAAGTAATGCTAGTTTCATGTTAGCGTAAAAAACTAGGCTTTATTTATAATAATAACAATAAAAACTTAATTATATTAAAATAGCGTTGCTAAATAAGCTTAAGTTGTAATAATAATAGCATAGTTAATAAATTTATGCTACTATTTAACTTATTTATTAAATTATATTGCTATAAACAAAATATTAGCTTTAACTTTATATAACGTTCCTTTTTTCCTAATATTATATAACGTTGTTTTAAAAGCGCGTATAAATAACGTTATTTTAATAATATATTTTAGTACGTTTTTAATATATTTAATTATAATATTTATACCCCGAAAAAAAAATAAGCTAAAAGGCTATCCGGCTAGCGGGCTTTAAACGTAACTATTATATATAAACAATATTACTTTAATAAAGTCCAAGCTTTAAACATAACTATTGCGTATAAATAATATTACTCCAATAAAGTCTTTAATATATTTTTGCAATATATATATATAGAAAGCATTTTTATAATGTTTATATATAGAAAAAAAAATAGGCTTAAAGGCAATCTGGCCGGCGGGCCTTAAATGTGACTATTTAGGACTGCTGCTGTAATTATTGCGATAATTTCTTTTTTTAGGTTATTTTCTAACTTTTGCTATAGATTAAAAAAATAGGCATATTTATAACACTATAAAAATAGTATACTAAAAAGCATCTTTAGTTTTTGTTATATTTTTTAAGAAAACAGTTAATTTAGTATTTAGCATTTTTTATAAATATATAGATAGATATACTTATACTTTTGCTAAATGCGTCTTTTTTTATACTAGAAAGCATTTTTAGTTTATATTATACTTTTTAGGAAGATAGTTAACTTAGCACTTAGTATTTTCTACGAGTGCATAAATAAATATATTTATATTATTGCTAAATGCGTTTTTTTTCGGCCGGGCTTATATAATAACGAGAATGTTGTTTTTTTTTTGGAAAAGGGCAGATATTAAAATAGCTAGCTAGCTTAGCGCGGTTTCTGCAGACTTTTCAAACGCTGTTTATAGACGCTGTTTACAAACTCTATTTATAGATAGCGTCCTTTAGTAATAGTTAAAAAGAACAACAGTAAATTAATCTATATATACTACTTTTTGCTCCTCCCATTTAGCTTTTATAGCTAATTATATATAAAATAAAGCTAATACTACTTAAGCTAACGCTTATTAAAGCTAACAATAAAATTATAATAACTATTTTACTTAGCATAGTTATAATAAAAAACATAATAACTAGCGTAAAAAAAAATGATTAACTAATTATTAATAATATAAATAGTATAGCAGATAAGTTTAAAACTAATAAAATTAAAAAAAACATGTTAAAAAGAATATATAACCTATTAATAAAAAATATTTTTAAAGCGGACATAATTATAATAAATAAAATAAACAGTTTTAATATATTTAATAACTATTTTGTTAAATATATTATAATAAATTAAGCTTAAACATTTTTTAAAAAGCTTATACGTAAAAATTAAAAATAAAATAATATTTATATTAAACGAATAAAATTTAAAACAAAACAAACGTAAGCTTAAAAAATAAAGCTATATTATAATAAAATAAATTGATAAAAAAAGCAAAAAAAAGATTTTTATTAAATATTTAAAAAATAAAAATAAATAAGCTTTATTTTATTTTATCGGTTTTTTTTAACGTAATTGCTATTAAATAAATTATTAAAAATATAGGAACTTTTAAATATTATTACTATAGCTAATAACTTATTAAAAACATAGCATTTTTAATATTTTATATTTTGAAACATTATCTTTAACTTATAGTTAAAAATATTACAAATATTAAAAAATAAAAACCGCTGTAGTTAAAATTATTAAATAAGTTATGTTTTATAAAAAATAATATTTATAATAGAAAGAAAGTGGGAAGGAGAAGTGTGTGTTATATTAAGTTCTAGTATCTGTTTGTTACACCAATTTTAAAGGAGTGTGTGGCTGCGAACGGTAGCCACGTAAGTGGCTACCGTTCGCAGCCACAATCCCAGCTATAATATAATTGTTGCTAAATTTTATATATTAAAAATAATAAATAAAAGTAAGTTTATATTTTATATATATTTTATTGTAAAGGTATATATTAAAATTAGCTTTTACTTTATAGTAATATGCTATAGTACTAGCTATTTTATTATTTTAACAAATAAAAAATAAATAAAAATATATATATTAAACATATAAATATATATAAAACGTTAACAACTAAATAAGTTTAGTAAAATAAGTGATATTTATTATTTACTTAAAAAAAATAGTTTAACAAATAAAATCAAATAAACTTATTTAAAGTTATTATATAGCTAGTTAATAATTTAAAGCTAAACTTTTTATTAATAATAAAAAATTTTAATTATAATATTAATATAGATTTATTTATATAAATAGTTATAATGAAATTATATATAAAAATAAGCTTATTAATAAATAAATAATTGTTATAAATATAATTATAATACTTTTTTATACTATAACTATAATACTTATTAACTATATAAACTTGTTAAATATTAATATTAAAAGTTTAATATAAAATTATTTATTTTTTTAAAAAAAAATTACTATAATAATCATAATATTAATAGTAAACTTGAAAGCTATTTTATTTATAAACTATATAAATAAGCTAATTTAAATTTATAAAAAAACAAAAATGAGTACTATTTAAAACTTTAATAAAAAAAAATATATTATAACTATTTAAAATAAAGTTAATTTAGCAATAGCTATTACAAATATATTAAACAATATAGCTATAAAAAATAAGCTAATAATATTAAAATAATATTAGCTATTACAAAGTTTTACTTTTTTTAATAACGTTTAAAAAATATTAGCTTCTAAAAATATCATTTATAATAATATATAAGCTATAATAATATATAAGCTATAATAAATATACCTAAATAAAATCTAAAAAAAAAACTAATTTTTTTAAAAATATAACAATTAAAAAATATATTGTATATAATATTTAAAATTAACGTTTATATTTACGCTATTAACCTTATTTATATAACAAAGTTTAAATTGTTACTAAAACAATATATAATATAATATATAAACAAAATAATAACTCTAAATAAAAATAATATAATATAAATAAATTTAATAAAAAGTTAATAAAACTATATATTTTAAAATAAAAAACTAAAAACTAGTTAATAAGATTTTTTAAGGAATATATAAAAAATATAAAAGAAAATATATCAAACAGTTAATATTATTTAGCTGTTTTATATTTATAATATAATAAACAATAAATAAAGGTTATAAAAGTTAAATAATAATTAATTTAAAACTTTTTAACCAAATTATAGTATTAAATTATTATTTACTATTTATTATAAAATGTTTTATTATAAAAATATAAAAATGCTATTTAATTATTATTGTTAATTATTTTAATTTTTTTTATTAATTGCTAGTTTAACTTAAATATAAAAATAAAATACTTATTATTATTCTATATAAATTAAAATATTCTATATAGTATTTATTAAATTAAAAAATAGTTTTAACTTTGTTTAAAATTTTATAAAAAATTTATATGAATAATATTGTTAGTTATTTTAACGTAGCTTAAAAATATTTTAAATATGTTAAAGCTATTTTAAATATATATAATTCTATAAACTTAAAGCTTAAACTAATTAAATTATTTATAATATATTTAGCTATAAAACTATTAAATTTTTTTATAAATAGCGTTAAACTATTCATAATAAACAATAAAGTATAAATAATAAATAAAATTTTGTAGCGTAATAACTTAGTAACGCTAGAAATATATATTAATATAATAGGCTTTTTACAAAAAATTATTTTTTAGTATTAACAAAAACTATTACTATTATAAAAAATAAAAAAAAACTACTAATATAAACTTACAAAAAAACAGTAATATTTATAACAGTAATAATATATAAATAGTAAGCTAGTATTGTTTTATTTAACTTGATATTACTAGAAAAAACAGTTTTTAATTATTATAATAGCAGCTTATAAAGCTTAATCATCTAGTTTATTAAAACTTTTTTTTTATTATATTTATTAAGTTTAACGTTTTTATAAAAAAAATACAAAGTTATAGTATTTTATATAAACGATAAATAAAATAAAAAATATTTAGCTAGTAACTTTATTTATTTTATAAAATTTTTAAGCAAAACTTTTAAATTTATTTATATTTATATATTATACTAATAGTTATTTTAATATCCTCTATATTTATAAATACGTTAATTTAATACTCAATATATTATTTAAATTACTAATAATACTAAATGGATAAAATAAAGATATAGTTTAAAATAAAGAATACGGCATACTAAATCATATTTTAAATAATATTAGCTATTTAACTAATAAAATTAGCTATTTAATAAAAATGTAAATATGGTTGAATAAAAATTAAATATAAGAACTAAAAAAAAGCTATTAATTAAATTAGCGATTTTCTAAAATTATTAGCAAACTATAACAATAAAACAAAGTTATAACAAAAATAACAAAAAAAAAAAAACTTTACAATACTATTATTAAAACTGTTAATTTTATTTTTATATAAGCTATGAAATAGTTTTTTTTTTTATTTACGACAAAAGAGAATAACGTTTATATATACTTAAAACTACTAAAATAAAATATTTTAAATAATATATAATAAATAATATTATTTCAGGTTTAAATAAATATTTTATAATTTATAAAGCTTTATACTTTATAACATTTTTAAATAAATAAATAAAAATACTAAATATTGCTTAATATATTTTAATAATATTAGTAATAAAAAAAACCTTTTAGTAAATTAAAACCTATTTAAAAACTATTAATATTTTTTTATATATTAGCTATAAATTTTATTGTTAGCTTGCTGAAAATATTATTAATATTAACATTTTAGAAGTTAAATAAATATGCTACTTTTAATATAACATTTACAGTTATTTATATATTTAGCAAAAAATACTTTTTTATTTTAAGCTATATTAAATATAGTATATTAATAATATTAACAAAACTACTTTTTTTATATTATTAAAACATTCGTTCAAAAATTATATTAAACTGTAATTTAAAGTTTATATTAAAATTTTAGTAAGCTTTATAAATATATATAATAATAATATTAATAATATTAATAAGCTAATATTTTTTAAAAAAACAGCTTTAACAAACAAAAAAACTGAAACGTTAAAATAGCAATATAATATGGTTTTTTTTATAAGTTAAAAATATTATAAATAAATATTATTTTATTTTTATAATATAACTTTAACAATAATAAATTTATAATATTTAAATAGTTTTTTAATAAAATAGTCTTAAAATTTAAACTAAAAAGTATACTATTAATATTTAAAGTTCTTAATCAAGCGCTAAACTTTGAAATATTGCGATAACTATATTAAAAAAACGCTAGAAATATAATATAATTTATAGTAAAAACCTTAAAATTAAATATAATATAGAATATAACTTTATATAGTTCAAAATAAGCAATAAAATATTTTTATAACTATATAAAAAATATAACTTTTTAAAAAGCCCTTTTAACAATAGTTACTATAAAAAATAAATTTTTTTATTGTTATAAAAAAAATTAAAAGACTTTGATAATTTTACTTTAAATTAGCTTTAAATCCTAATATAATAGAAATATATTATTATTTTTATAATATATATAGTTTATTTAAATTTAGATTTATAATAAAACATTATTCTATTTATATCATACTTATTATTTTTTAAATAAAGTATTAAAAATATTTATAATATTAAACTAAGCTATAAACTATTAAACGTAAATTTAATAATTAAAAATATAAACGAAATTTCTTAAGTTATTATTATATTTATTTAATTATATTAATTTTATAACTATAACTAACAACAAATAATAAAAATTTATTCAAATAAATAATATTTTTATTTAAGCTAGTTAAAAATACGTAATATTCCGATTATAATATGAATAGTAATATTTATAAAATAAAAATTATTTTTAATTATTTTCCTAAATAAACAAGTTAAAAATATAAATATACTTTAAATATTATTATTTACAATTTAAAAAACTTATTACTAAGTATTAACAATAGAAAAGTTTATAGCTTAAACTATTTTTTACAAAATTAACTAAATAAACAAAAAATCCTTATATTAAAAAACTTTTTATTTAAAACAGTTAAATTATAAAAAAAGTTAAAGGTTAACTATAAAAAACATTATTTGTTAAAAATTTTTTTAATATAGTTATTTTTTATAATTAAACTTTAAAATCTTGATTAAAATATATAATCTTTAATTAAACATAATTAGTAGTTTTTAAAGGCTTAAAAACTTTTAACAAGTTTTTAATAAATTAGCAAAGCTGGTATTTTATAAAAAACTAATATTAATTTTGTATTATTTCAAAAGCAATATACCAACTTTAAATTCCGATTCGTTTAATTTACAAACTAAAAAACAACTTCGAAATACTATAATTTAAAATTTTAATTTTAATAACATTATTAATAGTAAACTTTTAAGTTTTATTATTAATAATAATTTATTATTTAATATTTAAAACTTTAATTCTTTTTAAAAATTAATAAAATTTTTATAACTATAAATAATTTTATTTATAATAATAGTTTTTTATAATATTAACATTCATTATAATAGTTTTACGATTAATTGTTATAAAATTAAAACTATTTTAAAAGCTACTTTTAATAGCTTTTTAATTAGCTTTATTAACAAACTTAAAATAAATATTAAAAATAATGGAAAGTTTTCGCTTATTTTTAATATTTAGACTTTAAATATGCAAACAGCTTTTATTAGCGTTGTTATTTTATATATTAATTCTAAATTAAATTTAAATTATAAATTAATCGGATATTAAAACTTTATTTAAATATTACTTTAAGTAATATTTTTAAATATTGAATTTTATTATTTTTATAATATCACTAATAATAATATAGGAAGTAATAATATAAATTTTAAATGCTTTAAAAAATTATTTTAACAACAATATACGTTATATCTTATATATTATTCATATTACAGTTTAAACTATATTATAACAATATTTTTTCAGTTTAAATTAATAAAATAATTTAACAAACTATATTAATAACAATATTTATAATAACTATTGTAAAAAATAACGTAATTAGTAATTATTTTATTTTATTTATTTTATACTTTAATATTTTTATATAAATTTAATAAAATATATAACTAAAATTAAAAAGTTATTAATTAATAAGATTAATAACGTAAAATAGAACGGTATTTTATTTTTTAATTATAATATTTTAAAAGTTCTACTAAATATGTTATTTTTTATTATATTTAATTTAAACACAATAATAATTAAAAGAAATAATATTATTAAATAGAATTTAATATAATATATTAAATATTTTTGTTAAATTAAAAAATTTATATAAATATATTAATCAAAATATAGGTAATAACAAATTTCAAAATATATTAATAATATTAAAAAATTAGTTTACTATTAAAAAGCTAGAAAAAGCTTTAAATATATTTGTTAAACTATTTATTAAATTATAAAATAAAGTTTATATATTTATAAAATATATAACAAAGTTAATATTTTTATTTTAAAAGTTAAATATCGAATTTAAAAATATTGAAATTTAGTAAGTTATAATTTATTTTTAACACTTATTTATTTTTATAAATATATATATATTATAAAAACTAATTTTAACGAATTTTATTAATGCTATTTAACTTAATAGTAATAAATTAAAAAAACAAATTTTATATTTTTAAATTATAATAATTTAAAAATTTCTATACTATTTATTTTTACTATTACTTTAAATTTAAAATCTAAATTAATATATTCTAAACTTAATAGTTCATTATATTTTTATAAAAATATTAATCGAAATATTATTTGGTTATTTAAAATCGAATATAATTAATAAGTTATTTATTATTTAACAATATTTTATTTTATATTAATATATTAATGGTAATTAAATTATACTACAGTAATATATAAATTTAAGTACTAATATTAATACTATATGCTATATTTCTAACTTTAGCTTTAATAAAATGTTATAATTCTTTTAGCTATATATAACATTTCATAAAAAATTGTTTTATTTATATTTTTATTTTCGCTGTTATTTCGACAATGAAAAAATATTTTTTTAATATAATTGAAAACTATGTTTAATATTAAAACATTATTTTTAGTTTTTTTTAAACAAAAGAAATTGCTATATTGCTAAAAAGTCTTTAATTAAATATTTATTAATAAATTTTTTAAGCTTTTAAATAAACATATTAAAAATTTTTAGAATAGCTAGTTATTAGTTTTTCAAAACCTATAAGCTTTAAAAATATTTTAATACTCGTAGTTTCTTTTTTTTTTTACTTTAAATATTAACACTATTATAATAGTATAAAATAGCGTTATTAATATAAAAGCGTAAAAGATTTATAAATAATAAATAAAACCTTAAATTAATATAACTATTATATTAAAGCTACTTAAAACATTATTTATTTAAAGATTAATAGCTATTTTAAATATAAACTTTGCATTTTAGTTTAATAATATAAATAAATATATATAAAATATATAACGCTATTATATAATAGCTATTTAGTTATATTAAAAATGATAATGAAATTATATGTTATAACAACTATAATAATATTATAAAAAAAGTTATAAAAATTTTAAAAAGTTATTATATATATTAAAAATAAAAAATTTAAAAAGGCAATTATATAAAAAATAAAAAATATAAATATTTATAATACTATATTAATTTTTTAACACTTTAAAAAAAACGTTATTTAAAGTTTTAATATAATTAGAATATTGTTAGTTTTAAAACTATAAAGCTTTTAATTTATACTACTAAAATTTCAAAAGTATAATAAACTTTTAAAGTTTTATAAGCTTTATACATATATTTTTTATAATTAATTAAATATATTTTATTAAAGTTTTTATTTTATAAAGCTTACTTTGTTTCAAAAAAAATTTATTTGATAATATAAAATATTTATAAAAATAGCTTATTATAATATATTTATAATAATATATACAATGTAGCTTAATAGTTATATAAGCTATTTATAATATAATATATATATGTATTGTTATTTATTTTATATAATAGCTTTTATTATTTAAAATAGCTTATTTTATTTTTTAAATCTTAAAAAATAAAAGTATAGAAATAGCTAATAGTTAGTTTATTGAATAAATATTATAATAATTAAAATATAATAAACTTTAATTCATTTTATTTTATAAACCTTTTATATAAATTAAAGTTTATTAATATATACTTAGTTCATTAATAATATTTAAAATATTTTATAATAACTATAGTTTTAATATTGTTTTTATAAATAGTAATAAATGTTTTAAAAACAAGTTATATATTAATTTATAGCTTTTATAGCTATTAAATCTTTTAATTATTTCAATTAATGTTATTTATTTAGCTTTAAATATAAAAAATGCTATAATACTTTTTAAATGATTTTTAAATTTATAATAACTTTAACTAATATAGCAACATATTTTTTAAATATAATTATTATTAATAATTAAAACGTATAAAAATTAATACTTTATAAGATATTAAAAGTTAGTTAAATAAATTTTAAAAATAAAAAATAACAATTTTTTTAAATATTTAAAAAACCTTTATGAGTTATATAAAATAGAATTTATAAAGCGATTATTAATGTATATACTAAATAATTAATAATTTTTATTTTTATTAAATAATAATAAACTTGAATACATGTTAAAAATGTTTTAAATTATTTTAATATAAACATATTATTTTATTAACATGTTTTAATAATATTAAATAGTAGTTTAATTAAAGTATACTAATTATATTAAGATTATTATGAATATAATATAGAATCTACTTTCTTTTGCTCAATTCTAATATTTAAAAATTAAATAATAATGTTTTATTTTTAATATTATAAACATTACTAACAATATTTTTAGCTATTAAATATAATAAATATTAAAACTTATAAAAAAGTCGATATTAATATAAATTATTATAAATTTATTAATTAAAATTTTAAAAGTTAAAATATTTAATAATATAATAGATGTAATACAGGTAGTATAGTTTAGGCACCAATATACCTATATTGTAAAAGAATATTTTACTTAAAGAAAAAAAAGAAAAAAAAAGTTTAAAATACAAAACGCTGTACCTAAATATATAGGCAAATATATATAGAGCAGGTATTTATTATAACTTTTATTTATTAGTATTCTATCAATAAATACTACAACAATAGCCTATTAGTAAATACTGCTATAATCTAGCTATACTAGCTATATTATATAAACTATTAAAGCTATACTAATTAGCAGTAGGGCTTTAGCAGTTTATAATGATTTCTCTCCTATAAAAAGATTTAGCTTAAGTTTTTTGCCGCGCGCAAGGGCTTCAAACTATAGGTTTGTTTAAATTTGCTTATATAAAGAATTAAACAATAAATTTTTTTAATTAATACTTTTAGGATTAAAAAGTTTTTTTTGGCTTGGCTACAATTAATTAATTCTTAAAGCCTTTTATATTCTTAATTATTTTTAACTAAGCTAATAGTTAATTATTTAAATAAACTACTTTAAATATAGCTTATATTTAATACGTCCGTATTTTTTTCTTTATTTTTTTTCGAACTTATATTTATTAGCTAATTATTATCCTTATATTTTAGCTCGAACTTTTTTTTTTTAGCAGCTTGCAACTAGTTATTAAATTATAAAAAAAGTCCTACTACTTCGGAGTTCTTATTATAATATTTTTTAATTTTAGTTAAAAAGTTTTTTAGATTTAAAACTAAATATTATTTGTTATTATATTTTTAACTTTTTTAAAAACTTAACAATAAAGCTTATAATATCAAATATAAAAAAATAAAACCTTTTTTATTTAGGTTAAAATTTATAATTTTATTACCCGGTCGATTATACTTTTATTCTAATAAAAAGTTATTTAAATACTTATATATTTAGTTTATATATAATTATTTATTTTTGCGCTAGTTATTAAATAGCTTTAATTTAAAAGTATTAAAATTATTAAATCTAACTTTTAAAATTTTATAATAATTTTTAGTTATTAAATAGTTTAACTTTTCGCTAAATTAATCTGTTTGTTTTTTGTTTTTTTTAAAATATAAATACAATTTTTAATAATAAAGTCTAAGTTATAATAATGTTTATTAGCTTATATAATTATTTACTGCTATATTTCTTTTATTTATTATTTTGCTATTTTAATATATATTTATACTTATTATATAAACTTTTTTATAAGTTAACTTTTTAGTTATAAAGTATTTTATTAAAATAATAGCTTTAGTTTATAATTTTTAGTTAAATAATATTTTTATAAGTTAACTTATTAATACTTTTTTTAATATTAACTTATTTAGCAATTTATAAAAAAGTAATATTTATATAACGTTTAATATAAATAATATTTCAACCTTATTTTTTAAAAAAATAAATAATAAATAGATAAAACTGTTAGTTTATTTATTAATATATAATTTCTATTTGTCCGGCTGTTTATTTATACCCTGCTAAAAAAAAGTCTAGTTTAACGTTATGAATTTTTAATAGCTTATTTATAAACTTAACAATAAACTAAAAACTTTTATTATTTATAAATAACTCTAGCTAGCTAAAAGTATAATATAGTTTTTAGTAATATATTTTAGCTATTATTTATACTATAGCTATATTTTTATAAGTAGTAGTTTATAAAAATTTAATTAATTTATTAATTATATAAAACGTTATATTGTTGTTATTTTTATTTAAAAAAAAGCTTTTAAAGTTTACTATAATATATTGCTAAAAATATTTAAACATTTTTAAAAAAGTAAGTTTTTTTAAAGTTTTATTTTATAATATTTTTAATAGTTAATATAAATAATTAGCTATATATTATTTAACGTTGTTATATAATTTAGGTTACTAATATTTTTATATAACTATATATTACGTTTTATTTTATTTAAAGTAAATAGTATTTAAACAAGTATATATTTTTTTAATAATATAAATATATAAATTATTAATATTTAATATTACTAGCGTATTTTTATATAGTAGCAAATTACTTAGTATTAATTATTTAAAATATATATTAGCTTATGCTTATATTTATTACTTATTAAAGCTAATATTTTTATAATTAGTTTTTAATAATATATTTATTAGTATTACTTTTAATAATGCTAATAATATAAAA
Organism: Xylaria sp. 218_066; assembly: GCA_019843955.1. Classification (NCBI taxonomy): domain Eukaryota; kingdom Fungi; phylum Ascomycota; class Sordariomycetes; order Xylariales; family Xylariaceae; genus Xylaria; species Xylaria sp. 218_066. The sequence continues at coordinate 19,202 of JADKYC010000242.1, forward strand.
TCTCTTATCTCTTAAAACTTTATTATTGTGCTAGCTTAAATAATACTAATATATACTATTTATTTATTTTTTTATTTCTCAATTTTTAAAAATTTAGTTAGTTATAATAATATATTTATAATAGTATTTATAATACTAAGTTAATAAATAATAAAAAAGTTATAATATATAATAAGCTTTGTTTATTTTGTTTATTATAAATTTAACATTTATTTAATATTAAAATATTTTAATACTATATAATTAATAATTATAATAAAAAGCTATTATTATTATAGCTTAATTAATTTAGCTTGCTAATATAATAGTTTTTTTACTACTGCAAGCATTTTTTTGTTATAAATACTATAATTTAACTTTATATTATATAAAGTTTTTTAAAAAAAAGTAACCGGTTTTTAAAGTTTTTTAAAATTATTATGCTATATTAATATATTTATAGCAACTTTATTTAAAGCATCCGTTATTATTTAAATTTTAGGTTTATATAAAAAGTCTTATAATATTAAAATATTAGTTAAAGCTTATTATAAATTGTTAAAAGCTATTTAATAAGTTTTTATTTATATTAAACTAAATTTAGTATAAGTTAAGTTAGTTAATAGTTTTGTTATATAGCTATATTTTTTAATAAAACGCTAATAAAAGTTATAAAACTTCAAAAAAAAAGCACACTTTTTATAGTTACATTTTTTTTTATTTACTAGCAGTTGCTAATATTTATTAATTTCAACTTTGTTAAAATTAACTTTAACTTTTTTTATTTTTATAATAAAACTTAAAAACTTAGTTTTTTTAATATAAAACTTATATTTTTTTAAATTAGTTTATAAGCTAGCATTATATAATCGTACTAATATTTTATTTATATATTGTTTATATTTAAGCTTATTATTAAAATAGATAAAAATATTATTAATATAAGCTACGTAAAAAATATTTAAATAGTTTTTTAATATATTATTAACAAAGCGTTAAAAAGTAAAAGGTCCGTTAATTTCTTTAAAAAGCAATATATTAATTAGTAAGTACTATAATACATATAAAAAATAGTTAACTTTTTTTTTTTTTTTTTTGCTATATATATTTAATAAAAACCTTATTTTATTTTAATTTTAATATAAATTTTAGCTTTAAATAGTTAAAATAAAGTTTTTTTTTTTAGTAATAACAAACATATATTTTTCTACGTTATTTTATTTAATTTTCGGTAATTTACGCAAAATTTAAGCAAACTATTATTTTATAAAGCAAATAAAACCGAGGCCGCTTATAGTATATTTATAAGCTTAATAAAACCTTTAAATAAATTTTTTTATATATATTTCCTACAAGCTTTAGCCTTTTTTAATAATATTTTATATAGTACGCTATATTTTAATAATTCAGGAAATTTATTTATAACAATATAATAGTTAATTTCTGGTTATTTAAATAATAACTTATTAAATACTATTTTGTTAAAAATATAAAAATATTTATAATACTATAGTAATACTATTTAATAAGCTTTTTCACGTAACTTTTTTTTATTTTTTGCTAGCTTTTTTTATTTTTTTTTACGCAATAACTTGCTCGATATTATAAAAACTAGTAAAATTAAAAAGTTAACCATAATTTTGCGAAACCGTAGGTACAAGTTCAATCTGCAAATATAATTTATAAAAAAACTAATAATACTAATAACCTATGAAAATATAAAATTACTAACAATAAACACAAGGTATATAAATAATAAACATTATTCAATATAACACTAACTTTTATATTATACGAACTAAATTTTTAGCTGCAGTTATTATTGTATTTAATGCTAGTTAATTGTTTAATATAGAAAGCAGCAAAACGTAATATAATAGAACCCCTATATAATTCTTTTTAAAATAATCTACTCTAACTTTATTTATACTAGGGTTACTAAATAATTTTATTATATTTAATAGCATGTTATAAAGCTTATAAATATAGCTACGTTAGCTACTGTTTTTAATTTAACTTTTTTTTAATAATAAATATAAATCCTTTCTACTTTTAAGTTAAAAATTAATAATATTAATAACTTTATTATTAGTTTATTAATATATTTATAAAACATTTTAAGCATTAAGTTTTTTTTAATAACTAAAACTTCGTAATCTTTTTAAACTAAATAAATTTAAACTTAATACAAAATTAATATTTTTTCTATATTTATACTACAATTTATTTTTAAAAGTTTTTTTAATAAAAATTAAAATATTTAAGTTTTATTATTATTACGTAGTATAAAAACTATATAAAAACAATTTTTTATACTACTATATATTAAAAAAATAATTTAATAAAAAATAATTTTATAACGCTTATATATTTAATATTAACTATTTTTATTTTAATATTAAGTTAATTAAAAACTAAATAATAATATAGCAATATTTTTATAAAAAAAGTATTATTTATATAAGCAGTAATATAAAAAAAACCTAAAACTTTTTAAAAAAAAGCTATAAATAACTTTTAAGCTAAAATAATATTAATTAATACATAAAAATTTTTTTTATGTTAGTTTAAAGTAACTAACTTTAAAGATTTAATATTTTATTATATTAATATCTATATATATATAAATAATAACTTTAAAAAAATAGCTATTAAGTATAAGCTATTAAAACTTAAAAACAAATAAAACTTATTAAATATTATTAAGCGTTAAATATATTAGAATTTTAATATTTTATAACATAAATAAAAAATTTTAAAAATTTAATAGCTAAAAAGGTATTACCTAAGAAGGTTAGTTAGGTTTATCCTATTTATTTTTAGTAAGCTTCCTTATATAAAAACTACCTCTTTTTTTTTCCCTCCGGGGGTTTTTTTTAAAAAAGTATTTTTTTTATATAACCTTTTTTAGCTTAACGTTAAAATAAGCTAAAACCAGCTTTTCGCAATTTCTATCTAAAAATTATATTTAACGGAATATAATATAACTAAAGTTGCTATATTTATATAGTAAAACTTGTCTATATAAAATAATATAAGTTTAATTGTTTAATTTATATAGCTATATTAATAAATGTTAAAATATAACTTTATTAAACATAAATAAAAAATATATTATAATCGATAATATCTTATTGTTAAATAAAAATATATTATGCTACTATAAATAAATTTTAAATTGTTAAAATAACTTTTTTATAAGTAATAAATATTTTAAAAAAATATATTTAGCAAAATAGGGTAAACTTTATATATATTTTATTAATTAAGACTTAAATATTATAAAAAAGTTAACATAAAATAGCTAAATAGCAACTATAAATCTTTAAAAATAATAGAACTTTTATTTAAAATAAATAATAAACTAAAAATATAAAGGATAACTTTTTTAGAACTAATAAATAAGTTAATAAATAATAAAAAAACAAATAAATTATTTAAATATTAATTTAAACTAATAAACTTAGTTTTAAATTTTATATTATTATTTTTGTTTTTTTTAAATAAATCCTTATTTTATGTTTAATAAATAGTTATAAACATTTTTTAAACTTTTAGCGTTAAAAATTTTTTTTAAAGTTATCGTTTATTAATTTTAAAGCTATTTTAATAATACCGGATAAAAGTTATATTTTAAAATAAAATGTAAAAATAGTATTATATTAACGCTTTTTTAAAAGTAGAATATTATTATTAAAATTAAAAAATAGATTACGTTTTTTGTTTTTTATACTTTTTATATTTAAATTAACTTTTATTTTAGAAACGGATTTTATAATATTAAATATACTAATATAAATAATTTATTTAGCAAAAAACGAAAAAATATATATAACTTATTAATAATACTATTTTTAGCAAATAATATTTTTTAAATAAGTATTTATACTAAAAATAAATAAAACTATAACTGCTTTTTAATATAAAAATAATAAACATTGTTTAATAAAATATTATTACGTTTTTTTAAATTAATTAAATAAAAGTAGAAATTTTGATTATTTTTTTAGTTAAAAAGTAGCTAATTAAAAATAAAGCAAAAATACTTAGCTTTAGTAAATAGATTAAAAACTAACTTAAACTTAGTATTATAAAATCTTTATATTATAATTTTTAGTATAAAGTTATTTATTTTTATAAAAAAAATAGGGTAGGTTTAAATAGTAATATTTTATTAAGCTAAAATATAAATATTATGTAACTAAAATATATAAAGTTCTATATTAAGTTTTAAACTTTTAATAAAAGCTTTATTATTATTATAATAGCTATTTATTAATAAGTTAGTATTAAAAAGTAGGAATTTTATATTTCGATTATTAATCAATATATTAAAATATAGGGGTTTATTTTTATTATTTTTATTTACGTTTATTTATTTATTATATTATTTATAAACTACGCGTTAAAAATTATTTATAAATTGCACGCGTAAATAATTGCGCTAGAAATATCGGCAATATTTATTATATTATTTATATAGTATATTAAACAATATAAAATATAAACAATTTTATATAAAATAAAAAAAGCTAAAACAATATTTAAAGCAGGATAATATATAGCATTATTAAAAGTATAAATAGAAGTGTAGTATATATTTTATAGCTTTATACGATAAAAAGAAAAAATATTATAGCAATAGTAAAAAAAAACGCTATAACAATTTAAAAAATGCTAAGTTTTTTAATTAATATATAAATAGTTATTTATTATATATATATATTTTTTTATACAACTTTTTAAAAAATATAATATTAATTATTAATTTTTTTTATATTATTTTTCACTTAATTAAACAATTATATAATAACTTATAGCTTATATATAAAATAGTAAAAATTAAAAATAAGTTAAATATTTTTATTACTTTTTAAAAAGTTATATAACAAATAATAGTACTATTAAACTTATTAACTAACTATATTATATAGCTTATTAGCTAAAACGTTTTATATAACTTGTTTATATTTATTTAAGTTTTAATATATAATATTGCTTTTAATTTTAAAATCTAGGTTTAATATATTAATTATATAGGTTTTAATTACTAATATAATAATAAAACCGAGCTAAAAAATTATATTTATATTATTTATAAATAAACTATTTATAAAAATAAATAGTTTTAAATAATAAAAGTTAAAAAAAATAAATATAAGTTTTTTATTTAAGTTATTTTTTTATTATTTAATTTGTTTATTTAATACTTTAATATTATATAGTTATCGCTTAACTATATAAGCTATAATAGCAGAGTTATATATTATTTTCCGTTAATATATATTATTAATATATATTTTTTAGGCTTATTAAAAAACATAAGCTTAAATAAAACTTGTTATATAGCAATTAATTTTAACTAAATTTTTAGCTTAGCTTTTTTAAGTTATTATAATATTATTTTTATATAAAAAATATTTTTGCTATTAAACATAATTAAATAATTATAAAATAAGGTTTTTTTAAGTTTTACATAAAGCTTTGTTTATTTTAGCTTTTTTTTTTTATATATTAAAAAAACTAATATTATAAAGCTTAAAATATTATTTGTTTATATATTAGTTATTTTAAAAATATTTAAACTATTATATATATATAATAAATATAAGTTATATATAAATATTTATATTTTTAAATTTTTTAATAGTATTAATAATAAATCTTAAACTAATATAGCTTAAATTTAGCTAAACTATATAAAAATGATATAATTTATAAAATAGTTTTTAAAAAGTATTTTTTTTTAACTTTAAAAATAAATAAATATAAATATTATATAATAGTTTATTTTTTAACTAAACATAAGCTTAAATAATATTTCTAAGTTTATATATTGCTGTAAAGTTTTAAATAAAAATAAATTTAAAAACTAAAATTAGCTATTAGCTTATTTATTAAATTATTAACAATTAAGTTAAAACTATATTTTTTTAGTATTATTGTATTTTTATATAATACATCTTAACTTTTTATATAGTTTAGTATTTTTTTTTTCTAGTTTTTATATAAAATAAAATATAAAAATATGCTTTTTTTATATATATTTAAATTGTATTTAACAAACTTAAATATATTCTATACAATAAGTTTGTTAATTTTTATTATATTTAACTTTTTAAATAGCTTTTTAAAAGTTATAATAATTTAATTTATATAAAGCTTTATTATTAGCTTTAAAGCTTATTATTTTTTTAAACTTAAAAAGATTTATAATATTTAAACGTTATATAATAGGTTTATAGTAAGCACTTTTTTTAGTTATTTTTATTTTTTATATTTATTAGCTAAGTATTTTTTATATAATAATATAGTTTAACTTATATATAATTAAAATATATTAGTTTATTAACTAAAACAATAATAATATTTAATTCTTTGATTATTTGATTTGATATAAACTTTTTTATTTTATTTTCTTTTTATACTAAAACTTTATTATAAAAAAAAAAATATATATTATATAATAATAGTTTATTTTATTTTTTAAATATATAGTTAACTTTAACTTTTATTTGATTTTTATATAATATTTTTACTATTTTTTAAATAGCTATTATTTTTTATATAAAAGCTAAAAAAAAAAAAAAATCTTTATTAATTTAAAAATATGCTTTAAAAATAAAAAAAGTTAATATAAAATTATTAAATTTTATATTATTATTTAAAGCTTTAATAATTATTTATAAAATTAATTTATTATTTATTTATATATTAATTCTTTTTTAAAAAATATTATATATATATTTAAATAGTCTATATGTTTATTTTATTTTTTTAATTATTTAATATGTTTTTATAAACATTTTTTAGCATTATATATTAATTATTTTTATATAGTTTTAAAATTTATTTAATAAAAAGTTTGTTTTAAAGTTATATATAATAATATTAAATAGTTTTTAACAAACGTTAATTTAATATTTATATAATATTTTTTAGGCGTTTTATATAAATATAGATTTTTTAAACATAGCTATTTAAATTAATATTATAATATTAATTATATATAGTATAAATTAATTGCTTATTTATATAATATTTATAACTATTTTATAGTTAAATTTATAGTTATTTTTAATTATAAATTTAAAACGGTATAATATTTTATTATACGTTTAATAATAATAGTAAGATTTTTAGATTTTTTTTAAAAATTAGTTATTTAATTTTATATTTTATATAAGTTAATGTTTTATATAATTTTTTTATATAAAAGTGCTTAAAATGCTTATATAGCTGCTATAGTTTAATTTTAATAAAATAACTTATTATTTTATATAAACTAATATTAAAAAATAAGTAATTTTATTTTTATATAATAAAAAAAGTATTTTTATTTTTTTATATAATAATATTTTTAATATTATTAAAGTAAGCTTTTAAACAATTTATATTTTTTAATAAAAATAAAAAAAAAGTAAAAGGATTTAATATATAAAATGTTATATAGCTAATTTAATTATTAATTTTTATTATATTAATAAATATTGTTATATAGCTTCTATTAAAGTTTATTTTAGCTATTTTATAGGCTTAAATAATTTTTATATAAAGGTTTTTTTATATATAAGCTTTTATTTATAGTTTTTTTATATTTAAAAATTTTAAAGCGTTTATATTTTAAATAATATTTTAGTATTTTATATAATATTAATTATTAAATATAAACTAGTTTAATAGCTTATTTATTATTATTATTTAAATATTTTCTTTAGTTATATAGTATATAAATATACTATTTATAATATATTATATAAATTTTTTGTTATATATATTAAAGTTATTTTTTTTATTTTTATATAAGTTTAAATAACTTTTATATTTAATAAAAT
>JADKYC010000243.1:0-26905 GCA_019843955.1 Xylaria sp. 218_066
CCCCCCCCCCCCCCCCCCCCCCCCCCCCCCCCCCCCCCCCCCCCCCCCCCCCCCCCCCCCCCCCCCCCCCCCGCAGTAACGATCATATGTAGGAAGTGAACCAGCGCACTCTCCATGGTCATGTGATGCTCGGAGAAACCTGCCGGAAAGATGTTGAGTGTTGACCTAGACCAAAATTTAGCGGGATCACGTACTCTTCCTCGTTCATCATTATTGTGACTGCGCAGTCTCGGGTGATCCTGTAGAGTAATTGAGTTAATCAATGGTCAAAGGAATTCTGTTTTACTTAAAGGTACCATTCGCCGGCTTGAAGTGTTGTGATATGTTGAAAGATTAGCAGAAACTGAATAAGTCTGATTTTTTGCCGAGTGCACCAGAATATTTCGTAACTTTGAGTCAATTTTTCAGTTATCGTATTCTGGCAGCAGTGGCAGTACAGCATGCACCCAACGACCCACGACCGGCGGATGCGGCGGATGATCCCAGGATCGAATTGGTTGAGCAGCTCCGAGCGAAACCGTATTACCTCCCGGACCTCAAGCGCCAATTCAAAGAATGGCCGGATGATATCAATCCCCACTACCCCCAACTGAAAATTTCCCTCGATTTCAGGATCAACGAGTAAGCTACAATCATGGACAGTGTACTTGAAGATATTTACTAATATATTTTCTTTGAAAGCTTGCTATATCCCCCAATAGCGCGACAGAGCTCATCAAGGGAGATTACGGCCTTTGCACGTCCTTATGGTGGCCCCGGGCAACCCCCGAACGACTTGAGACTTGCACATTCTGGCTACTGTGGCTTTTCATTTGGGGCGACGAGATTGATCGATCTACCTCAAACCTTTTCCTTAGCCTCTCTGACGCTAATACGTTCAGAGATGAGACATATCATTTTGTTCGGTACTGCCTTGCTGTGCCTACCGATGAAACTAAGAAATGGGATTTAGAATCATATGCCATTGTCAGGTTATAGTTGTCCACTTTGAACGGTATAGGCTAACCATTTCTACTATAGCTCCAACTAGACTCCTCATCCGCTCTTTTGATGTCGTAGCAGAGAAGCTCAAACAAACATACAATCGAGGTACTATCCAAAGAACTTCCTATAGAAGCTCACTCCATTGACATCTGGCTATTAGATCAGTGGATGGTCTATGTTGAATCCATGGGTTGCTACATAGGGTGTCAACAGCACGAGCAGTATTGTAAGCTCATGGGAAAACTTCCTATTCCGGGACTCACGGTACAGGCAGCTGTCGCGGTATTGTACCTTTTTCCGTGAATTGAATTTGGTCTTTTTACGGCCACTGTTTCTTAGGATGAGAGAATAACATCGCTAACGAATGTTGCATGTAGGATACCTTCATCGAGTGTCAAAAAAGCCTTGATCGATTTGAGGCAGCAGTCAAAGCACTCCTCAGGGTCGTTAAGGAAAAAGAACCAGAACAGTGGGATGAAGTAGACAAATACATCGTAGGATGCCGCTATAATCTACCTGGTCATTACGTCTAGAGGTTCGTTGATTAGCATGATATTCTCGTTCTGATCACCTCATTAACATGCCCGCATAGTGTAACTAGTCTCTGGGAGATATGGTCTTGGTAACGTGCCCCGTGATGAGCATGGTGGAGTCACGATTGATCCAGCAGCTGCATAAACCTATCTACGATGCAGAGTCGATGCCCTTATATCAGGAGTTTATTTTAGATTGAAATATCAGGTTTAAGGTAATCATCTGTGTCATTGGTTTGCGTACAGAGGCAATTTTTCAAGTCTATCAATAGTAGGATAAATGCAGAAGAGACTTACGCTAGATATTATGTTTAACTTAATGTAGTTAATTCGCATCTCGGATCTCACCAGTATGCGAGACTTAGCTTGTCGGATAACCATTCTTCCTCCACATGCGCCTAAATTTCATTTAATGGTCGTTAAAAATTGATTGCAGGTTAGGGCCATCCGTCACAACTACGTACAACGCCTGATTGATTACATAATTGACACCATTTCTGGCTTTGACGGGACAGTTTTCTCGATGAGTTTGGGGTATACACTGCCTACACGATGAAAGTGAGTGCGTGGTATGCCCACGCCTTGGTCTACCAGTACAAAATGGCTTGTGGAGTACCGAAGCTACGTATATGACCCGTCAATGGAGGGCGCATGTAAGCCAGAAAACTTGATCCACAAAACTTGGGACCTGTTTACCATTATGACAATAAAAAACTAGCGATGTTTTCAATCGTAGGAGACACCTAGGGCTCTGTACGTATGTATGCTGCTTCCGAGTACTACGACTCCGTAGTTGTAGACACCAGTAGCATAACAGCTATTATAAAGGTTATTGGAAAGCTTAGGGTATAAATATAGTGGCTGTTATGTCAAAAAATCTATCTCCCAAGTTTTCTGGCTTACGTGCGGAGGTTTGGCGGAAGTAGCGCTAATGGTCACACCGTCCCGTCCTCGGATTTAAACCCCGGGGCCGAGCTGTCTGTCGGCAAGGACGCGCTTTTAATTGGGCGGGGCGGAGTTAACCACGTGCAATCCTTTCGTTACGGATAAATGTCACTTTGAGATATGCGTCCGTCTGTGATCTCTGGATACCCTTTAAATGTGTACACAATTCTGTGGCCTAGAGTAATATGCAGGCCTCCCGAAGACATCGCCGCCGCCTCCCCCGGTCTTGTGAAGAATGTCGCAGACGTAAAGTCAAGTGTGATCGAAATCATCCCTGCAGTCACTGTGTTTTGACTAAATGTCACTGTCTCTACAACATAGGCCCTCAGTTATCACCGGCGATCCGGGAACGGCCTGGGAGGGAAGTATCGTCTTTAATCGATCATCTTCCGTCACAACAAGCGGTGAATAATGGCTCCGATCCCGACCTTAACTCCCATCGGCTAGGTTCCGGCCCTTCTTCAGTGCTTGGTCTGGCTACGATAGAGGGCTGTCCCACTCATCGTCTCTCGTCACACCCATCGGATTTGTTTAACGCTAGAGGCTCTGGAATAACAAACCTCGTTGGGGGACCTCTATCACTGGAGCCGCTATCTTTCCAGAATAGACTTGCTTCCGGACCTAGCTCTGGCTTAATTTCACAGACTTCCTCATATCCTGAGCAAAACGGTAGTCCAATTCTTAATCAGCATCTGGTATTAAACAAATCTAGACTGTTCGGCCAGACGCATTGGACGAATGCGGTTTACGAGGTGAGGCAGCTAAACTCATCTTGAAATGCAACATTGGCACGCGCTTATAGTCGAAGTTCAAAAGAATCTCAGCATTTATGAAAAGCGATACTACAAATCAAGCAGGACAAGAGACCAACCCCCAATCAAACACGCGAATCCCGGCGCTCCTGAAACAATGCAAGCACTTGTCACAGAATTTAAAAACTTTGCGGCCTGGTAGGTTTCTATCATGTCCGGAGCCTATCGTCTCATCAGCGGACATGGCGGATCATCTGGTTCACCTGTATGAATCAAATATCGAGTCTGCCTTTCGCATCCTCCATCGACCATCGTTTAGAAATGAATACGAGAGATACAAGGCGGCTCCAGCTGAAGTTACTGATGTGACGATGCTCAAAATTCAACTTGTCATAGCCATTGGAGCGGGTATTTGCCCGGAACTAGCCGATGCCAGCGAAGTCCGCAGAGCGGCGTGTCAGTGGTTGTACGCTTCTCAGGAGTGGCTATCGGGACCTATGGAGAAAGATCGATTAAATTTGGATAGTATTCAGGTCCACTGTCTCTTAATTCTTGCTCGTCAGGTTCTTTCAGTATGTGGCGATCTGTCCTGGGTCGCGATGGGCATGCTTCTGCGTACTGCTATGCAGTTAGGCCTACACCGTGATCCAAAAAATTTCCACAAAATTTCTGATTTGTAAGCCATAATTCTTTCTTTCCTTAATATCTCGAATCTCGCTAACGTCTGTTATCACCCAATCAGCGAGGCCGAAATGCGGCGGAGAATCTGGGCGACCGTATTAGAACTGAATACGCAGGCAGCATTAGATTCAGGGACCGTACCGGGCATTTCCCTCGATGACTTTGACACAGGCCCGCCCGCAAATCTAAATGACGAAGATATCGGGATAGACAGCACCAGCCTCAGACAACAAAACGAGACAATCCAAACTGACACGAGTCTGCAGCGCCACTTGCTGCATAACCTACCTCCAAGATTAGAACTGCTTCGCCGAATGAACGGCCTTGGTATGAAGCTCGAAGATGAGCACACCCTGGTATTGAGCGCGAAACTTAGTGCAGCCTGTCGCGAAGTTGATACTCAGGTTCGGACAGATTCCATTGACCAGACCGCTATCTTTAAACGGAATATGGCTTCTCTGTTGCTGCGACGGTTCCTACTTGTCTTACATAGGCCATTGGCCGGCCGAATACGTGAGAACGCATTATACTATCACTCCCGGAAGGTAAGCTTCGACTCAGCCATGGCTCTGCTGAAACCTTCACCAGATGATGTATTTTCGTACCTCATGCTGCGTGGTGGTGGCTTGTTTAAGAGTTGCCTCAATCATGCCTCCCTAGCTGTAGCTTCTGAGCTTCTCATCGAAATAGAAGAGCAAGGGTCTAGTACTTACCGGCAAATGCTTATCGATGCTGTGAGAGAGGCACGCCAGCAATGGGTAAAGCGCCTAAAGCTTGGTGATACAAACGTCAGACTACACATGAAACTTAGTATCGTCTTGAGTCAAGCCGAAGACGTAGGGGACGAGGGTGGCCAAATGCAGCAGCAGCGTATGACGCAGAGTGCAAAAGATAGCCTAGAGCTATGCTATCTTTTGATTAAAGAGAACTTCGAGTCTGGTCCAAACGCTATTTCATCTAAATGCGGCGATTGGAGTGGTCGAGACCCCCACCCGGGACGTAGTACTGAGCAGTTGAACCTAGGTAGAGATCCCTTCGGATTTGGAGAGATCCTGCAGATGAGCGGATTAGATATGGACGGAACATTTGACTCAAATAGATTGCTCTTGTAGACGTGGTAACAATCTCTCTACTTGACTGGCGTCCGGGCTGGGCTTAGAAAATTTCAATAATTACTCTTCCAGCTTGGTGATGAGATGGTATGCTTCACGATTCGGCAAAAGACTTTTGCGCATAGCTTCACGTGCCAAAAATAAGTTTGGAGGATATGTCACTTTTAGCTTTCTTGACTCGCCGTTCTCCCAGTCAATACGACGCTTGCGCACAAAACAATATCAATAATCATACAGCTACGTAAGCAATCATATCAATCTATTAGCATGAGGTGACCTATCGGATGTCAACTGAGGGAATCCGTGGAACAGCCGGCCCCGCGAAAAGTGAAACCCGCTATATCCGCGGCCCCGAACAAAGGATCCCGGATTTCTGAGTTTGTTGAGATAACCATGCCCAAACTCCGGAGACCTAGTTTTAAGATGTATTTCCCTTTTACGTATTTAAAAGCCTACGTGTCTAGCAGGTATAATTCCCCTTTCATCACACACGATCATAGCTGTCGCAGGATTTACTATCGTACACAAGCTCTTTCTCAAACACTTGACTTAGTTACAATACATTTTTTCATTATGTCGGACATTCCCATTCATTACCAAGCCCTCGTACTTGACCATGTCGGCGCGGAGATGCGAATAGAAAAACGTCCGATGCCTCAAGCCGGTCCAGGCAGCATCATTGTCCGCATCCTCGAGTCCTCAGTTCTCTCCTACCAAAGCGATATATACGACGGGAAGCGTCGATATCCCCTTACCACGCCGATTGTAGGCGGATGCAGCGCTGTCGGACGCGTTGCAGCAGCCGGCCCCGACGCTACCATCTTGCTCCCGGGCCAGCTGGTATGGGTCGATTGCGTTGTGCGCGGGCGTGATGACTCGGAAGCTATCTACTTGTGGGGCATTCATGACGGGACTAGTGCTAGTAGCCAAAAGTTGAGCAAGGAGGTTTGGCACGACGGAACATTTGCAGAGTTCGCGAAAGTGCCTATTGAAAACTGCATTCCCCTAAACGAATTAAGGCTATATAAGGAGTTAGGATACTCGGCTCGTGAGATTATTTATCTTTCCCACTTACTTGTGCCGTTCGGAGGGCTCAGGACCATTGACCTCAAACCCGGGGAGACCGTCGTGGTGTGTCCGGCGACCGGAGGGTTCAGTGGAGCCGGTGTGCAGGTCGCGCTCGCAATTGGGGCCAGGGTCATCGCCATGGGCCGGAACGAGACGGAACTCGCACGGCTCAAGGCGCTCGTGACCAAGGGGACACCTTGGGCTAATATTGAGACGGTCAAGATCACGGGTGATCAAGCTGCCGACACGGCATCGCTCAAGGCCTTCGGTACTATTGACGCTGTTCTAGATCTCTCGCCGCCGGCAGCAGCACACTCGACGCATCTTCCTAGCGCAGTAGCCGCACTTAGACGGGGTGGGCGGATCAGCGTGATGGGATCAGTGGGGCAGTCTATCGTCGGTTGGAATTTCCTGTCAAATGACCTCCAATTGAAGGGCAAACTCATGTACGAGCGTGAAGATTTGACGCTATTTGTCAAGATGCTAGAGGCAGGGCTATTCCCTAGAGGCGCAGATCTTGTTGAGACTAAGTCTTTTGCCCTGGAAAATTGGAAAGAAGCGTTTAATACGGCGGCAGAGTACACTGGTATTGGCAGAATTGTGAGTTTCACATTTTGAGTCTGGGTCATATAAAGAGAGTTCGGAACACTGCTGGTATCTGCAACCCCAATAATCATGCTTTGTGACAAAATACTGTGAAATGACGATTAATTGATCGTATGGCAGTTAACCGGACTGTACGTACCGGGTGAAATCAGAAAACTACCCAGCTGTCCAACCAAGCTAATATGCTCATCTACAGCTTCTAAGTTGTTAAATGTAGTTATTCTTACCTCTTAAGGAAAGGGGAGGAGGAGGAGGAGTTTATTAACGTTTAACCTAAATATTTAATATTAATTTATAGCAAGCTAAGTGCTTAAAGGCGTGGCGCTTAGTTAGTACTAGTATTTTATATAGCTTAAATAGATTTATGTTGAGAAAAACGGCGAGATCCCGCGGTTGCTAACAAAAAAAAATAACGTAAAAGTGGAAAAAGTTGTGGAGCAGTAGCTTAGTAAGTGAGATTGTATTATTAAGGTTACAGTTAGTTTTTTTTTTTTTTTTTTTTTTTTTTAAAAAAAAAAAAAAAAAAAAAAACTTTTATTTACAGCTTTTTAAACTGGAGCAAAAAAAGTATTTTTTTATATTTATAAAAATGTTTAAAAAGATATTTTTAGTTTATTTTTTTATTATAAAAATATGTAATAATTTTTTTTTTAAACTTTTTTATAATAAGTTATAAAATATTTATATATTAATTTTTTTATGATTAGCTAGTAAAGCAAGCTTAAAGAAAGTTAAGTCTTAATATTTATTTAGTTTTAATATATTAATTAAAACTAAAATCTTTATATAACTTTAGTTAATTTATTTATTATTAATATTTTATTATTTATAAAATCTGTTTTTTTTTTTTTTACATATAGCGTAAATATAAAAAAGCAGGTAATTTTTTAAAACTAGTTTAAAAAAAATATTATATAAAAAAAGCTTATTAAGCTGTTAAAGTTTTTATTTTTTAAAATATTTTAATAGTTTAATAACTAATATAAAGTAATATAGTTAAAAATAATGATTGCTGTTTTTTTAAACTTTTTAAACCTATAGCTAAAGCTATATAAACTTTTATTAAATAAGCTTTATAAAACTAAAATATTATTAAAATAAAAATATAATTTAAAAATATGGAAAAGTAACTTACTACAAACTATTTAAAAGCTATAAAAGTTTTTAAATATTTTAAGTTAAATTTTCTTATAGTTAAACTAGCTTTAGGTGTTATAAAAAAATAAAGATATGTTTTATAATAATATAATATATATTTATAATATAAAAGCATTTTAAACCCATCATTATAAATACTTATATTTTGTATATTTCTTTGTTATTTTAATATAGCTTTGAAAAGCTTTCCTCTATATATAATTAGTATATATTTTCTTTTTTAAAAAAGCTGTTTTACAAAAGTAAAAATATAAAAAAGAGTTGTAAAAATAGTTGAGCACTTATAAAGCATATAGCACTATAGTACAATAGTTATATATTTATAATAAAAGTAGCAGCAGAGTTATACGCTATAATAACTAAAATAGCACTATAAAGTAGCTTATAAAAAGTAGGGGAAATAATATAGATTTAAAAAGGATTAGGTAGAAAATAAAAGAATTTAAAAGCTTTATACATATTTTTAGCCGTTTATTAATTCTCTTTTTAGCACTTTAAAAGAAGCGCTATTTAAAGCTTTAATACGGTATAAATAGTCTTAGTTTTAAAGCTATAAAGCTTTTAAACTATACTACTAAAATAAAAAAAATATAACAAACTTTTAAAATATTATAAGCTTTATATATACTATTTATAACGTATATAATAAATTATAACAAAGCGCCTACCAGACTAATTTACAAGCTTACTTGTATGTGAGCTTGCTAGACTAATTAGTACGCGTATATACTAGCGAACGTACGGAATAGCTTCGGACGCTCCGAAAAAGCGATTATAATTATTTTATTATATTTAACGATATAACTGTTTTACAATTTTAAATAATAGAACGTTATATAATATAAAGCATTAAATAAAATAATATATATATCTTTAAATATATGCTAAAATATATAAAGTATAACTATTATTTAATTTAAACAAAAAACTTTTAAATATTAGCTATAATTTAATTTAAGATTTAAAAACTTTTATTCAATGTTTAATTAAACAAGAAATAATTAAAAAAAGAAAAACCTACTTATATTACTAAATATATAACTTAAATAATATAAATAAACAAATTGAACTAAGTTTTTAAACTTTTAAAGTTAGTTTAAACTAAGTTTAAAATAAAAATATAGCTTAAAAGGTTTTTAAGCTCAGCTTTAATATGAAACATAAAAACAAATAAATATAATATTATATTTAAGTAAATAAATTAAACTATTAATTTAAAATATTTTAAAATTATATATAGCATTAAAATATATATATATAACTTAACATAAAATTTTATATAAAATTTTCTTTTTTATTAAATTAAATATTTAAACTAACGTTGAACAAAACTATAAAAAAATATTAAAATAAGCTATTTAAGAAAATAGAGATATTACTAAATAATATAAAAATTGAAAAATAGTATATTAATAAGTATTAATTAAAGCTTTATTAAATATATTTAATATATTTATATTTAAAAGTTTGTTTAAATAATTAATATAAAAAGAATATTAAAATAAACTAATATATAATTAGTTAAACTAATCAAGAATAAACTTTCTAAAAAATAAATTATTATATTTAATAAGTTTAATAAAATATTTAATAAAATTATTTATAAAAAATAATTTTTTAAGAAAAAAAAAAGAAAACTTTATATCATTTTAACAAGTTAACCGCTAACTAATATTAATAAATATGATAAAAGTAATATATTAAATAATAAATTTTAAAATGTAAACAGACAAAATATCAATAATTATATAAATAATAAACTAGTTAAATTTATTTAAAAGTTTTAAAAACGTATAAACCTTTATAATATATTATTATTAGCTAAAATAAACGTAAACTTATATATATTCTTTGATAAAAGATAATTAATAAATGTCACGGCGGAGCCTTGCGCGTACCGTCAGTAAATTCTAGGTTCACATATTAATATTAAGCTGTAGATTAAAGGATCTACGAGGGATCCAATCTGGCAGCGTGGGCTATATATATATATATAGATAATAAGTGAATATAGGCAGCAGTGAATACGGGTGGCAAATAGGGGTAGTGAATAGGGGTCACGAGCCACAGCCCTAGCCACGCATACTAGCCACGCGTATAGATCTAATTGAATACTGCTATTAAGGCTACCAGCCTGCCACACGTAACTAGCAGCAGAAATAATAATAGCTGTAGTATTATTATTAGTTTTATTTAATATACTGTTAATATAACAATTAAAACAATAAAAAGCTTTATATAATATAATAATAATAATAGTAGGAGTAATATTGCTGCTATTATTGTTATTATGATTAATTTAACTATTATTAATACTGCTACTATTATAACTATAGTTATTGCTACTACTATTATATAATAGCTATTATTTTTTAGTTAATATAACTTTAAAATAATAGCTAAAGCATATATATAATATATATATATATATAAAAGCTATATAAAAATAACTAGTTTTATATATAACATCTCTGCTTTATTTAACTTTTAGCGCTTTTAAATAAAAATGAAGAGAAATTAGTTATAAAAAGCAGTTGCAGCCTAGTTCATTCTTTTATATATATAAATTACCTAATTATATGCTATATATATATTAAGTAAGCAATATAAAAAGGAGCCTCTTTTATAAACAACAATTTAAGATATTATTGGACAGTTTTATTAGCTATAAATTAGCGATATACTATAGTTAACGTTTTTTTTAAATCTTAAATTTCTTATTTTTTATAATAGTTATATAAAATATATTATAGTTAAAAAAATAAAAAGCTAGTATTATAATATTAGCAATAACTATATATAAAGCTGTTATATAATAAAACAGTTAGCCTGCCGGCCTATTTAAGCAAACCGTATATATAGGCAGAATTCCTTTGCTATAGGAAAACTTTCTCCGCGAAAGCTTTACCTTTGCGCAGAAAATAATGAAAATAGATCGGTATATATAGCTAAATATCTCAGCTATTTACTACATACAATATTGTACCCTTTGGCCAGCTAAAAAATATACTGTTTATAAGAAAGTTAGGTTTTATTAATTAAATTAAAACTTAACATTTTTTTAATAATTTTCATAGTTTTTTTTAATAATAAAAACTTTATTTCTTTTTTTTTAAGTTTAATAGTTATTATTTTACTTTTAATTAATTTTTAGTTTAGTGATTATAAAAGAGTTAACTTTTAACATGTATTTTATAAAGGGTGTTTTAATAAAAAAACAGAATTTTATAAAGCTATAATAATAAAAAATAATACTTTTAAATTTTAATTAATAAATTTAACTTTTAATTATAACGTTTTAAAGTTTGTTAAATTTGTTAAAATATTTTATAGTTATGTAAAAGCTTATAAATAACATAAAGAAATAAAAAAAAACATTTAAACAATTAATTAAAATTTAACTCTTAAAATTATAAAATAGCCAAATAGTTTTTATTACTATTAAAGAACTTATGAATTTATAAAAACCTTTTTATATTATAATATAACCTTTTAAATAGTAAATAAATACTAAGTTTTAATAAATATAATATACTTTTAAAAATAGTAATATTATATTTATTATTTAATTTATATATATAAAGCTTAACTTTTTTTTTGTTTAAAATTTATTATAAACTTTTTATAATATAAAGTTAATATATTTTATGTTTTTAATTTTATTCACTTAAAAATCAGGTTTAATAGTTTTAATAAAATTTAAATTTGTTAATTATATTAAATTGTTAAATATAATAAAGTTTTCAATAATTTATAAGTTAATATATAAAATAAAATTTTTTTTGTTTTTAATAAATTTTAAAAATTATGATTTATTACAATTTAGCTTGTTTTAAAACATTTTGTTAAGATAGTTAAACACTTATAAAGCATATATGATAAGAACCCTCTGGGGAGGCAGTGTGGCTACAGCTACACTGCGGCGGTACCCCGTGTGGCGGGGTAGCTAGCCACCTGGCAACACCTGTAGATTAGATGCCACCTGGCACACAGAGAGTGCCTGCACCTATATCCACTTCGTGGATCTAGCTGCAGGCTACTCTCCTTCTTCCTTTTAATTCATACTTTGTTTTACTACCTAGATCATATGTTACAATATAGCACTATAGTATAGTAGCTATCTAGGTTATAGTAGAAACAGCAGCAGAGTTATACGCTATAATAACTAAAACAGCGCTATAAACTTAAGCTATAAAAAGTAAAAGAGTAACTAAATATATTTTAAAAATAATAGTATAAAAAAAAGATATGCAGGAAATAAAAGAATTTAAGGGCTTTATATATATTTATAGCAGTTTACTAATTCCTTTTTTTAGCGGTCCGGAATATACGCTATTTAAAGTTTTAATACGGTATAAATACTAATATTTTTAAAGCTATAAAGCTTTTAAACTATATTACTAAAATATAAAAAATATAATAAACCTTTAAAGTTTTATAGGTTTTATATATATTATTTATAGTATATATAATAAATTAGTTATAAGTCTATAAGCTTTTTATATATTTATTTTAATAAATTTAATATGTTTTTACTAAGGTCCCTATATTATAAGGCCTACTTTATACTAAGATACTTTTTACTTAAATATTTTAATTTAGTATACTTTTGTTTAACAGCATAAAGTATTTATAAAAGTAGCTTGCTATACCGGTAGTAGCTTATAAACTTTATTATATTACGTTTATAACAACATATACTATTTAGCTTAATAGCTATATAAGTTATTTATAGCATGCTACACGTGTGTATAGCTATTTACCTTGTAGATAACTAAAATTCTACCCTTGTGGGGTAGCCCTTATTACTTATAATAGCTTGTTATACCTACTATTTTTAAAAAGTTTAAATATTTCTTGCAGAGTTGCGTGTTCATTGAATTATCAGAGTGGAATTGAACTAGTGCTTTTATAAGTAAGCTTGCTAGGGCTGTTTAAATAATCTGTTGCTTGTTTTCTTTATCTCTTTTTTGTAAATTTAAATCTTTATTTTATATATATATAAGCGCTCTTAAAATAACTTCGGATCGCTCTTTTAAAGCGTTTAAAGCTATTTTATACGCTCGCTAGTATGTATGCGTACTAATTAGTCTGTTAAGCTTATATATAAGTGAGCTTTTAAATTGGTCTGGTAGGCGCTCTGTCACAATATTATTATAATAATCTTTTTAAATAAATTTTAATATTTTAATAAACTGTTAAGTTTTATTTATTTAAATATAATAAAACTGTTTTAAAAATTTAAAATAATTATTATATTAATTTATAATTTTAATTATAACGATTTTGCTATATATTTATTTATAAAGCCTTTAAAAAGGCTATTAAAAACGTTAAACTTTAATATATTTCTATATTTTAAATAATAAAACTTTTTATATAATTTACTTTTAACTTAACTATTATTAAATTTATAAAGGTATTTTAACATATTACTTACTTATAACAAATAATATAAATAACTACTATTCGCTTTAACATTAAATAAAATATTTTAAAAGATTAATAATATGTAACGGAGCGCCTACTAAACCAATTTACAAGCTCACTTATATGTGAGCTTGCTAGACCAATTGGTACGCATGGATACTAGCGAGCGTACGGAATAGCATTGGACGCTCCGAAGGAGCGATCCAAATTTATTCCGGGAGCGCTTACACCTATAAAATGGAGATCTATAGAGATTAAAAAAAAAAGAAAACAAGCAACAGATCACTTGAACAGCCGTAGCAAGCTCACCTTTAAAAGGACTGGTTTAATTCCACTCCGATGATTCAATCGACACGCAACTCCGCGAGATAATATTATAGCAGTATTTAAATTATAATAAACTTTAAAAAGGTTTAATAGCCTTATAAATTTAAAAATAATAGTTAAAGACAAAAGAAAAACTTAAAATATAAAGGTAATAAGCTTTAGTTTTATTAATATAACAAAGTTAATATTTAATATTAATTAAGATTAGTTTTTAAATAATTAATAAAATATTTTTATAACTTTTATAATTTTAATAAGCAAACAAAATAATATAATTATAATACTATTTAAAGCTTACTGATACGCGCCCACAGAGGGCGCGTGTAGCACAGCCACATGTGGCTGTGCAGCTGGTCTGTGTGTGTGGCACAGCCACACCACATTTGTATTAATAGGATTCTTATAGTCAGCAGTTTTAGCTAGAGACCTTCGGTCTCCATCTTCATTCAATACACCTGTTCTACCCATATTGCACCATATCACTTTCAAAGTTTATAATGATAGTTTTATAATTATATTCCTTATATATTAAAAGATAAATTAAATTATTAACTTAAATTTACATTAAAACATAGCTACAAAATATTTAAAAATAAATAATATATAAATAAAGAATAAAGGATATTTCCTTAAAAAGAACGTTTTATAAATATAAAAGTATAACATGTAAAAAGGTTCAACAAAAAGTTTTTTAAGCTTATAATTTAATAATATAAAAAAAGTTTATAAAATATATAACGTTATAATATAATACCTATATAAACTATAATAAAAATGACAAACAAGTAATATATTATAACAAATAAATTATCGTTGTAAAATGGCTTATAAAAAGTAAAGGAAATAGGAAGAACATTTAAACGCTTTTTATATATTTTTAAAAATTTATTAATTCTTTTTATAACCGTTTAAATAAACGTTATTTTAATTTTAATATAGTATAATTATTGTTAGTTTTAACTTTATAGGGCCTTTAACCTATACTGTTAAAATATAAAAAATATAAAAAAGTTTTAAAGTTTTATAAACTTTATATATACTTGCTATAATAAATTAAATATATTTTTAATAAAGTCATTACTTTATAAAGGTTAGTTATACTAAGATACCCTCTATTTAAATATCCTAATTTAATATATTTTTGTTGAACAATATAAGATATTTATAGAAATAGCTTGCTACACTAGTAGCAGCTTATAAACCTTATTATCTTACGCTTATTAAAGCATACACAACTTAGCTTAATAGTTATATAAAATACCTATAGCACGCTATATATATATATAGCTATTTACATTATAAATAGCTAAATTTCTACCCTTGTAAAGTAGCCCGTATTACTTAGGGTAGCTAGTTGTAGGTACAATATTTTAGCATTTATCTATTATAAAATAAACTTTTAAAGTTTTAAATAATTACATAAATAAAATTAAAACGTTTAATTATTATTTATATTAGAAAAGTTCTTGTTTATATTATAAATAACTAAATTAAATATAGTTAAAAAAGAACGTTTAAAATAATGAAATCTTTTTTTATATTAATCAAAATATTAATATTAAATATAAAGAATTATTAAAAAGTAGTGTTAAGTTTGTTAAAATAACGTTGAAAGTTTATTCTTTTATTTATAAAACATATAATAAAAAAGATTAACTTGATGTTAACTATAAAAGCTTTTTTTAAAATGAAAGTACATACATATTTCTTTATTAAAATAAACATTTTTATAAATAATATAATATTTAAAATTAAATTAGGTAACAACTTATATGTTTAATATAAAAACTAAATATAATATTAAAATAACTTAAATAACAAATATAGCATTTAAACTTTATATTTAAATATAAAAGTATGTTACATAAAATAAAAAATTATTAATAATAAACAGGTTGAAATTCATTATAGTTTAATAATAAATAATAAATAATGGAGATTGCTATTTTGAAATTACTCTAAATTATATGAAATAAATAAAAAGCTTAAAAGATAAACGTTAATATAATATTAAATGAAACTAAATATATAATATAATAAAAACTGCTGCTTTTTTTTTAATCGTTAAATTTTGTTATAAAACTAATAAGCGCGCGTTTATTTTTCGAACAATTACTAGTTTTAATAATAGTTATAAAAACTTTTAAAAAGTAATTACTTTTTTAACGAAACATTATATTATATAAAATTAAACTATAATATTTATAGTAAAAACATATTTAACATAAAAAAAGCACTATTATATTAACAGCTTTAATTAGTTAAACTATAGTAATAATGACCTTTTATTATAATCTTTAATTATATAACAGTAAAATATTATAAAGTTAAATAAATATTAAATTTATAATAAATAAAATATCTTTAACTTGTTATATATTTTAAATTTATTAATAGCATTTAAGTTAAAAATAAAAGTATATTTATGAATTTTATATTATAACTAACGAAAAACCGAAAAGCTTAAAACTAAAAAAAAAAGAAATTTATAATTTATATTTTTTATTTTAACAAAATAATATAACGTAACTGATAATATAATAAGCTTTTACGTTTTAAAAAACTTTATGTTATTAATAATATTAAAAATAGTTAAAACGATTTATATTTATATAAAAACAATCTTATAATATTCAAAATTAGTAACCTATATTTTTATATTTAAAGCTAACTTTTAAACAATAATAAAAAAAACTATTTATATTATTTAATATTTTAAGCTTTAAAGCTTTAATTAATAGTACTTTAATATATTATAACGTTTTTATAGAATCATTTATAGTAATTAATATAAATAACTGCTTTTTTATAAGTTTTAATATTGATGATATTAAGCAGCTAAAAAAACATATTAATAACTTTTATAATATAGAAATAAATAAATTATATTATATAAATATAATTAACTATTTAATAAACTATTAAAATAAATATAGCATGAATATTAATAGTTTATTATTAATATATATAAGCTTTATAAGGTATATTTTTTTAACGGTTATAAAGCTGTTTAAATATTTCAAAAGCAGCTTTTTTTTAGCTGTAAAATCTATTTAACTAACCTTTAACATTTTATAAAACATTAACTTTTATATTTTTATAGTCATAAAAAATAACAATTATATAAAATAGTTTATAACTATTAAATTTGGTTAAAAATTTATTAATATAAAAGCTAAAGCTGCTATAAGCTAAAAAATAAAAAAAAACATTATAACGTTTTTTATAGTAAAAATAAAATATATTATATTTATTAAAATAATAAAAAAAGGTTAATAGCTATAATAGCTGCATATTAAATTATACCTTTTTATTTAAAGATTTATTGTTATTTATAATAAAAGTATAAAAGCTATAGCTATTTGATATAGTGCAATATGGGTAAAACAGGTGTATTGAATGAAGAGGGGGACCGAAGGTCTCCAGCTAAAACTGCTGACTATAAAAGTCCTGATAATATAAACGTGGTATAGCTGTGCCACACGAACAGACCAGCTGCAGAGCCACATGTGGCTGTGCTACACGGGCCCTATATAGGCGTGTATCACTATTATAAGAGATTTTAAATATTTTTAACGACTTAAATGTATTTTAATTAAATTTTAGTTTATATAAAAAGTATATAATTTAAAATAGGTCGAAGTTTATTGTCTTTTAATTATTAAAGTATTTATAAATAAACTAACTAAAGTTTTAGTATTTATTAAATAAGCTTAATTGTAGCTATTATTAAAGTTTTATCTACTAAAATTTAACGTTTTAGTTAAAAAAGTAAAATAAAATATTATAAATATAACTAGCTATTTTAAATAATAAAAACTACTTTATAAAAATAGGATTTTAATTATTTATATAATAAATAGGTGTATATATATATAATATACTATAAATAGCTTATATAGCTGTTAAGCTAAATAATAAACGTTATTATAAATATAATATAATAAGCTATTTATATATATATTTTATATTATTAAACAAAAGTATATTAAATTAAAATATTTAAATAGAAAATATTTTAATATAAAATAAATTTTATAAACTAGCAATATTAATTAAAATATATTTAATTTATTATATTAAATATATATAAAGCTTATAAAATTTTAAAAGTTTATTATTTTTTTCAATATTTTAATAATATAGTTTAAAAGGTTTATAGCTTTAAAACTAAAAGTATTTATATTATATTACAACTTTAAATAGCGCGTATTTTAAACTGCTTAAAATGTTAGTAAATTACTATAAATATATATAGATGTTAAAATAGTTGAGCACTTATAGGGCATATAGCACTATAGTATAATAGCTACCTAGGTTATAATAGAAGTAGCAGCAAAGTTATACTCTATAATAACTAAAATAGCGCTATAAATATAAGCTATAAAAAGTAGAGGGAGTAACTAAATATATTGAAGACGATAGTATAGAAAAAAAAGATAGGTAAGAAATAGAGGAATTCGGGGGCTTTATATATACCTGTAGTAATCTATTAATTTTTTTTTAGCAGTTTAAAATACGCGCTATTTAAAGTCCTAATGCGGTATAAATATTACTAGTTCTAAAGCTGCAGGGCTTTTAAACTATATTATTAAAATATAAAAAATATAATAAACTTTTAAAGTTATATAAGTTTTATATATACTACTTATAATTTATATAATAAATTAGCTATAAGGCTATAAGCTTTATATATATTACTTATAGTAAATTTAATATATTTTTACTAGGGTTCCTACCTTGTAAGGCCTACCTTATACTAGGGTACCTTCTACTTGGATACTTTAATTTAATATACCTTTGTTTAGCGGCGTAAGGTATTTACAAAAGTAGCTTGCTATACTAGTAGTAGCTTATAAATCTTGCTATGCTACGCTTTTAATAGCGTATACTACTTAGCTTAGTAGCTGTATAAGCTACCTATAGCACGCCACATGTGTGTATAGCTATTTACCCTGTAGGTAACTAGAATTCTACTCTTGTAGGGTAGCCCTTATTACTTAGGGTGGCCAGTTGTACCTACTATATTTTAGCAACAGAGATTTTAAACCTCTTTGTTTTTTGCTTATTTATTTTATATATTTATTGTTTTTAATATATTTACTTATTTTTTTTACTTTTTATAGCTTATATTTATATTGCTATTTTAGTTATTATAACGTATAACTTTGCTGTTGCTTTAATTATAACTTAAAAAGCTATTATATTATAATGCTATATGTTTTATAAGTGTTTAACTATTTTAACAGTTAGCTATTTATAAATTATTATATATTTAAAAAGCTTTTAAAAAACTTATTATTATTATTTTATATTGTTTTATATTATAAAAATTAGAAAAAAAGGTTATAATAATTATAATTATAATATAATGTTCAAGTTATAAAAATATAGTAAATCTTATTTATAAAATAGTTATTTTAAACAATTACTTTATTTAAATTATATAACTTAGCTCCTACTTCTTTTTTTGCTTATTTCTTTAACTTTTATTTTCTTTTTATTATTAACTGCTAAACAACAAATATTAAATAAGCAAAAAAAATAAGCTTATTAAAGTTTTTTTTTTTTATATAAATTATTATAATGTTTATTTAAAATATTTATATTTTAATACCTTAATATTTATAAATAACTATTTTTCTTTTTAATTTAATTAGCTATTTATAAATAGTTTTTTATTTATTAGATTAAAAATAATGTTTATAATATTTTTTTTTCTTTAAGTCTTAAAAGTTTTAAAGATTCTTTTAAAAGATTGCAAAAAAATATTAAAAGAAATTTAAAATATAAATTTAATATAATAAAAAAATAGTTAAAAGTAGCAAAACATAATAAATGTTAAAGAATATATAAAAATAATAATAAAGCAATAGTATATAGAAAAAACTTATAAAACGTTAATACGTTTAAAATATAATATATAAAGGTTTATTAACTTAATAAATCAAAAATCTTATATAATTGCTTAATAATATAAAAGTTTTAAAAAAGACTATATAAATTAACATTTGAAATAATCCTTTTTTTAGCTAAAGACCTTATTAAAAAATTACTTATTTAAATATTATATATATTTTTAAGATAAGCTATTTCTTTTTTAAAAGGGATAATTACGTAGTAGAGCTTAAAGCCTCCGGAGTAGGGCCTATAAACCGTGTAACTAGATTAATAGCTATATATTATAATAGAGACTTACTTAATTAAGAATCCCATTCACTAAGACCTGACTCACCACGCATATATTTAAAAAACTACCTTAAATGGCTATTTTTTTTCCCTTCTTGTTTACTTCAGTTATAAATTTTTTATACTAATATAACACTTATTATTAAAGCTTTACATTTATATATAATGTTTTTTTAAATATAAAATGATATTCTTTATAAAAATATAAATTTAATACTATTTATTGTTTAAAAAACGAACATCCCCTCGTTAACAATTAAGCTGCTAACAACAGTATATATACTATAGACCTAAGTTTATAGTACTATATACTGCAGTAATACATACTGCAGTATTTCAACACTTCCCCTACGTTATAGCAGGGCTTCGCAAGGTAGCAGGTATGTCAAGGTCGCCAGATCAGTTGCAGATTAGCCACTTGCCTAAGTAGACCTAACTCCCTTCCACAAAAGGTAGGTAGGTAGGTAGGCTGCCAAATATTAGGCCACCTACGTCCAACCGGAGTCAAACAGTTCAACCTCTAAAGCTCAAACAGCAAACCTTTGCAAAAATGCAGACAGTAGAACCGTTATACTAAGCAAAACACCGCTAGCTATTATATTTAAAAAAAGAACAGGCGCCCGTTAATAATTAGGCTGCTAATAATAGTATATATACTATATATCTAAAATTATAATACTATATACTGCAGTAATATATACTATAATACTGTAACATTTATAATATTACTTTAAAAGTTTAATATTTTTAGAAATAGCTTTTTTATTTAAAAAGTTTGTTACTACTTCGTTAAAATATTAAAAACTAATATTAAATAATATTTTTAATTTAATATATTTATTCAACATTTAAACTATTTATTTTAATAATATTAAGTTTGTTTTAAGTTATTTTTATTTAAATAAAATATAAAGATTGTTTATTTTTTATAATATACTTTATTATTTCTAGCTTTATAAATTTTATTTGTTTAATAAATAAATATATATTTTTATATATTTTTTAAGTTTTTATATATAAACAGTTTTTTTAAGTTTTATATTAAAATAAATTATAAAATTATTATCATTTTGTTTTTTATAATAACTTTAAAATAAAAACATAAATAGTTTAAATTCCTTATATTTTTAACGCTTTCTTTTATTTTAAAAGCTTTTTATATTATTACGATAATAATTGTTTTTTAGTTTTTTTATTATTTATTTTTAAAACGCTGCTTGAATTTTATATTTCTATTTTGCTATTTTATGTTATAAATGAAAATGTTGTTAGCTTTAGTTTAAATACGTTAAAACCTTTTAAATATTTAAATAAGTTCTTTTAAAATATAGGCTATTTATAAATTTAAACATTTTATTTATTATTTAAAACAGTACTGTATATATTTTTGTTTTAGCGTTTTGGAATTAAAGATCTTTCTATCATAGTTATATATAATATAAATATTAATATTAATAAAAGCTAAAATTTTCTTTTTATTTTGAAATAGAAATATTTTAAATAGCAAAAAATTAAAACTAAATATTTTTAATTTAACCAACTAAGCATAATTTCTTTTATTTTCTTTTTTTTTTTTTTATATATCTTTTATATTTCTTTCATTATATCTTTTCTTTTTTTATTGATTTCTTTTTTCTTTTTAAATTTCATTCATTAAAGTTGTTACTAGTATTGTTTTTAAATAGTTTTTGCTTATTTATTAAAGGTTTTTTATATTTGTTACATTTTATTTTATATTATTTTTCTTTTATAATATATAAGTCTAATTTGTTAGCTTTTACTTATAATACTAGTTTTTATTATGTAATATAAAATAAATATTTAATAAGCGTTTATTTTATGTCAACAATATTTTAAAATCTTTTAACTTTAAATTTTATAGTAGTTTAAATTTACATTTTAATTCTTTATCACTTATTACAATTTCATGCCAGTATTTTTATTGTTTTAACGTCTTATACCTTTTTTATATAAAAACAATTACGTATTATTTATTATATATTAAATCTTTTAAAATAAAATGAAAAGTATTAAACCTTTTTATTGTTAATGCTAGCCATTTTAAGAATTGCTTAATTAAATAAGTAATTATACTATTAACTTCTTTAAAGCGTTTATAATAATAATTATAGTTCGTGAATTTATAATTTTATTTTAATACTGTTAAACTGTTAAACAATATTTATAATATGTTTTATATTTATTGAATATTATTAGCAGCATTATTATTTTTCATTTTAAAAACATTAATTCTTTTAATAACACAGTACATATTCATAAATATTAACTAAGCTTTCTCTATAATTATTGTTATATTATTAAAATCATTATAGTTTAAAGCGAACTGTTTTATGTTAAATTGTTTAAAATAATATAAATAACTAAATTTTAATTTTATAAATAAACTTATAAAAGAGACACTACGTTGTAATATATTATTTAAATCGTAAGAATACTATATTAGCTTTTTTAATAGTTATAATACCGAGCAAATGTTGTTAGTTGTATTATTAAAACTTTTACTAAAATTTAAAACATTTTTAGCTATTTCAATTAATACTTATATTCTTTAATTATATAGTTTAGTTAACTAATTATAAAATATTAAAAATATATAAAAACTATTTATAGTTAGTTCTAGTATTAATATAAATATTTTTTAAAAACTATATTAATAGTTGTATTTTATTTAAACGAAAATAAACTATTATTTATATTTTAGTTAATATATTAAATACTAGTTCGTATAGTAATATATTAGTTGAAATATTAATTAAAGCTTTATTTATTAAAGTACTATAAATAAATATTATTTTAAAAAGTATATTAAAATCTGTTTTTTATCTAACAAACTAACTAGGTTTTAAGCTATATATACGTTTGTTAATGATTTTTAATAGAATAAACTGGGGTGTTATAGTAAAATTAAGATAATGTATTAGAAAAGAAGGAACCACATATTATTTACGGAGCAAATAATATGCACTAGTCTGTAGGTTATATGACTATTATATAATACCCCTCCGGGGGTCCTTAATAGAACCTGTATTTAAACTCAGATCTTTTAGGGGTCTCTATTAAAATGTTGGATATAAAATAAAAGCTGCTGACCTTAGCAGAATTATAATATAATCAATCGTTCTTCTGTAAATTATCTTTTTATAATTTATTTTTCTGTAATTCTTTTTTTTAGGCATTATTTACATTTACTTCATTTTCTTTTTCTAACTATATAATTTTTTAGCTATCTTTAGCTTTCTCGTTATTACTAAAACCTTTTACGGTTTTTTGTAAACAAGCACTACGTTTTGTTGCTATAAATATTAGTTGTGATAGAGCGCCTACCATACCAATTTACAAGCTTACTTATATATAAGCTTGCTAGACTACTTAATACGTATATATATTAGCAAGCGTATAGAATAGCTTTAAACGCTTTAAAAAAATAATCCGAGGTTATTTTAGGAGCGTTTACATATATATAAAATAGAAATTTAGATTTAAAAAATAAAAATAAAAAAAACAAAATAACAAATTATTTAAATAGCTTTAGCAAGCTTACTTATAAAAATATTAGTTTAATTCTACTCCGATAATTTAATTAATACGTAATTTTATAAAAGTTATAAGCCCGGTTTATATATAAAACTAATACTTTATATAATTATAATATTTTTTTTAATAGCTAATTAAAAAAGTTTGTACTTATTTAATTTTATTAAACTATTTATTATATTTAATATAAAAATAAACGTATTAACTATAATAACTAGCTTTATACTTATAAACCTATTTTTATAGTTTTTTAATACTTTTATATTTTATAAATAGTTATAATTGTTTTATTATATTTATTAATAAAAGTATTTTTACAATTTTAAATAATATAACGTTATATAGCGTAAAGAATTAAATAAAATAATATATACGCTTTTAAACGTATGCTAAAGTATATAAAGTATAGCTACTAATTAACTTAAACGGAAAGCTTTTTGCTATTAGTTATAACTTAATTTAAGCTTTAAAAGCTTTTACTAAAGATTTAATTAAACAATAAATAATTAAAAAAAAAAAGCTATTTATATTATAAAATATATAGCTTAAGTAGCTTAAGTAAAAAACTTAAACTAAGCTTTTAAACTTTTAAAATTAACTTAAACCGAGCTTAAAAATAAAAATATTAAGCTTAAGTTAAAAATATAGCTTCTAAAGTTTTTAAGCTAAGCTTTAATATAATAAACAAAAACTAATAAATATAATATTATATTTAACTAAATAAACCGAACTATTAATTTTAAATATTTTAAAATTATATATATTAAAATTATATATAACAATGAAATATATATATATAACTTAGTATAAAAATTATAAAGCTTTTTTATTTTTATTAAATTAAATATTTAACTTAATATTTAATAAAACTATAAAAAAATATTAAAACAAGCTATTTAAAAAAGTTTAAATATTATTAAATAGCATTAAAACTAAAAAATAGTATATTAATAAATATTAGTTAAAAGTTTTTTTAATATATTTAGCATACTTATATTTAAAAACTTTTTTTAAATAGTTAATATAAAAATAGTATTAAAATAAGCTAATATATAATTAGCTAAACTAATTAAAAATAAACTTTTTAAAAAATAAATTATTATATTTAATAAGTTTAAAAAAATGTTTAATAATATTATTTATAAAAATACTTTTATAAAAAAAAAAAAGCAGAGATTTATATTATACTAAAAAGTTAACTATTAACTAATATTAATAAACGTAATAAAAATAATTTATTAAGCAATAAACTTTAAAAAAATAAA
Source organism: Xylaria sp. 218_066 (assembly GCA_019843955.1). Classification (NCBI taxonomy): domain Eukaryota; kingdom Fungi; phylum Ascomycota; class Sordariomycetes; order Xylariales; family Xylariaceae; genus Xylaria; species Xylaria sp. 218_066. The sequence goes on from JADKYC010000243.1 coordinate 24,606, forward strand.
CAGAAAAAATATTAATATTTATATAAATAATAAACTAATTATATTTATTTATAAGCTTTAAAAATATATAAACTTTTATAATATATTATTATTAGCTTAAATAAACGTAAGCTTGTTTATATTTGTTTTTAAAAAATAATTAATAAAATTAAAGAATAATAAATATATATATGCTAAAATAATTTTTATAAAAAAATTAACAGTATAAAATAAAAAATAAAAAATATTTAGCTATTTAATAATAATTAAAAAAAAAACTAACTTAAAAATAATATAGTAAACGTAATAATCGATTTAACAATATTTAAATTAAATAGCAATAATTTAAAAATATATTTTATTTTAAATTAGTTTTTTTATATTTTATTAAATAACATATTATTAATAATTATAATATATTAAATTTAGTTAATAATAAAAAGTTCTTTATATTAAGCTTATTTATTTTAATAATAAACAAAAAAGTAATAAATATAAAAATAATCTAATTTTTAATCCTAAAAAACAAAAGTAAGTTATTAAAAATGTTTTTTTAAACTTAAAAAAAAAAAACTTAAATATTTAATATTTATAAAAGTTATACATATAAAAAACTTTTATAGTAATATAGTTTTAAAAGCTTTTTTAAAAAATATGAAGTTTTAATATTATAAATTAAACTATTATTATAATATTTATAAAAACGTTTAACAAATATTTTAAAACTAAAACAAATTTAAAAATATTATAGTATTTATAAATAAGTTATTTAAAACTTAAAGCTTTAAAAAGTTTAATATATAAAGTAAAAAACGTAAAGATTATAAATATTTTATAATTAAAATATAAAATTTATATTTAAATATAAGCTTATTATATAACTTTAAAAAAAGTTTTAAAATAATATATAACGGGCTTCTTTAAAAAATACAATAAATAACTATAAATATTAAATAATAAAAATAAATATAGCAAAATAATTTAATTATTTTCTTTTATAAAAACAAGGCTTTAAAAAATATTTAATACTATATATTAATTTAAATATTAAATAATAAAAAAATACCGACTATTTATAGTAATTATATATAGTAATAATAAAAAAGCTATAATAGCTATAAAAAAAAAACTAAATATAAATTTTAAACTAATAATAAAAAACTTAAACTAAAACTAAAACTAACATATATAAAAAAGCTAATAAAACTAGCAAACAAAGCTAAAAAAGAAATTATTAAAAGAATATTTAAAATATTTTTAAAAATAAGTTTGATAAGCTTACTATAGCTAAAAATAATATAAACTATTATATAAATTTATAATATAAACTTATTAAAAATATATAATTTTTATATATTTTATTAAATATTTAAAATATAATTTATATAATATGATAAATAGTATATTTTAACCGCTATTAAATTGTTAATAAATAATTTAAAACCGGACTAAAATAAAACTTATATTAATAAATATAAAGCATATTTAATAAAAAGAAATAAACTTGCTAAAAAAAATAAATAAGCTTATAAAATTAAGCTATATATTTAGATTAATTATTTAATAAAATATTAAACTTATAACTTATATTAAATATAAATATTTTAGCTAAAAAAGGTTATTATTCTACATAATATAAAATTTAATAAAAGATTATAAAAAATAAAACTGTTTAATAATTAAAGTTAATTAAGCTTAAATTAATAAAATGAAAATAGTTAAAAGTTTATTAAAAAATATTAAAAATATAATTAATATATAAAAATAAAAATAAATAAAACATAAATTAAATATTAATGATTTAAAAAAAAAAGGTTTAAACTTAATTAATAAGTTTACTATAGCTTAAATAAAAAACCAAAAATTAAAAGTAAAAGTAACTAATAATTTTAAAAAAAGCAAAATTAAAAATTATAATAGTTAGCTATATAAGTTTATAATTTTTTAAAAAACGCCGGAGCTTAAAAAATAATAACTTAATATAAAAAGATATTTTAACATATTAAAAGTAAAAACTAAAAAGCTATAAACTTTTTGTTTAACTATATATATAAATAATATAAAAAAGTTTAAAAAAAAAATTTAAAGTTTTAATTTAAATAAATATAGAAATAAAAATAAAAAGTTTAATAAAAAATTATAAAATATAAATTACTAAAGAAATAATTAATTAATTAAATTAAAATATATATATATAAGATATTTATTAGCAATATAAATAAGATAAAAAATTAAAGAAAAAAAACTTAAAAAAGCTAAAAATATTAAAATAAATAGTAATAAAACTATTTTTATAACAATAATATATATAAAAAAAAAAG
>JADKYC010000244.1:0-26892 GCA_019843955.1 Xylaria sp. 218_066
GCTTATTTTATTGCTAAATATTTTATTGTTGCTTTATTTTATAAAATACTATTATAATATTTTTTAATAAAATTTATTAGCAAATAAACAATTTTTTAATATTCTTTTATAGCTTATATTAATAATTAAAAGCTAAGTTAAGGTTGTTTTTAAATTAATAATAGTTTTTTAACTTATATACTAAAATTTGCTATTTAAAAAAAAAGTTTTTTAGCAATTTTTTTTTTGTTATAATTTTATTAATTATTTTTAGAAAATACGTTTAAATAGCTTAAAATTAACATTTTTTTTTTAATAAATTTTTAAAAGTTAGCTAATATAGCTTATAACTTTAGTTTTAAATAGTTTAAAGTTTTATAATATAATTGCTAATTAGTTTAAATATTTTAAGCTATTTAGTTTAACGTTTAAATAATTTAAATAATATTATTTTTATTTAGCTTTTATTTATTGCTTTTTTTAATTATAGTAATTTAGTTTTTTAATTTAGCTTTTTATAATTATAAGTAAACATTTTTATATTATTTTTAGCTAATATATAACTTATTTTTAAATTTAATAAGCTTATTAATTATATATTTAACTATATATTTTGTTTTATTAATTAAGCTATTTATAATAGCATATTATAATACTTTATACTTAAAAAAGGCAGAGCTTTAGCAATAAGTGCTATATTATATAGAATTTATAAGTAAAAAACTAGAACAAAAGGGAGCAGAATCTATAGAGCAGATTCTATTGTTTTTTATTTGTATGCTTAAATATAGCCGCAGTAACTGCTATAGCTAGTATAGCCCGGAAAGCGTATAGCCAGCTATTACGGGTAGTAGCTACTAGCTACCTGTAATTACCCCTTTTTTAAAAAAATAAAGACTTGTCTGCAAGTTAAACTATAGTTTTTTGGATGCTTTTTAATAAAAAGAGGGATTACTTTAGGTTTCCGCTAATAAAATTAATTGCAAAGCTTTTGTTCTATTAAATTATTAAACTAGCTTTTTTATAATTTATTATAGAATTTTTTTTTATTACCGCTTATATTTAGGCCTAACGTTTTTTTATTTATTTTTTGCTATAAACTATAAGCTTATTGTTATTTAAATATAGCTTGTTAAACTTATCTTTTTTTATAGCTACTACTTATACGTTTAATTGTACTAGTAGTCCTGCTATATTTAGGTTATCCGTATAAAAATTTTTTAAAGCTTTAATACTATTTTTAAAGTTCTTTGCTAAATACTACTTATTGTCCGCTTTTTAACCCTTTTAATTTATTTAATACTATAGCTTATAGTAATAAATTTAAAATGTGTATACTTTTTTAACAACGAATTTTTTTTTTTTATTGTTAAGCTTTATTATTTTTTTTTCTGGATTTTCTGCTGCTTATTCTAGCAATAGGTTATTTAAATACTTCTATAGTTTATTTATATAATACTTATTAGTTGCTTTTTAGGATAGTAGTATTTTAAATATAAAAATATTTTTATTACGGTCTTTAATTTTAAATTTTTATTATATTATAAAGTAGTTTAGTTTATTAAATAGTTTATTAGTTTTTTATAATTACTTTTTTTTTAAAATAAAAATATAGTTTTTTATATTAAAGTTGAAATTTTAACGCCTTTTATTAGTTTGCTATATTATATAATCTTACGCTTATAGTAGGTATACTTTTATAATATTTATATATTTTATAATTTTTTATACTTTATTTTATATATTTTTTTATAATACTATTTTATATATAAACATTTTTTTTAATTTATTTTTTGCTATTTTATTTTTTTAGTTAAAATAGAATAACATAAGAAACTTTATTTCTATTTTATATAATGCTAAACTAGTAGATTTATATAGTAAAGCTGCTTATATATAATTTATTATAAAAATATGCTTTAACTAGTTGTTCTAATAATAGCTAACGTATAGCTTAAGCTTTTAATTAAAATATTTGTTTATAATTTTAATTTAGCCTACTATTTTATAGTAGCCTATAGAAGCTAGCGTATATATAACCCCTATTAGTTTATATAACTTATTTATAAAAGCAGATATAAATTAGGGGCCTTTATTTGATATTATAGTAATTAGTACCCTAAAAACGTAAAATAAGCTTTTATAATATATATAAGCTATATCTGTAGCTGTTATTTCTATAATATAAAAAACTATTTACGTTCGTTTACTAAATCGGTTTATTATTATAAATATATTATTATATCTATATTTATTTTTAAACATTTATTTAAAATTTATAACTAAGTATTATTATATTTTATTTGGTATTAATAAAAGTATAAGCTTTTTTAGTATTTTATCCTTTAAGACTTTTGTTAGCTAGCATTTTATATAGTTAGCTATATAAATATTATAATTATTGCTTAGCTTTAGCTACTAATACCTTTTTATAACTAACTATTTAGTTTTAGCCCTCCTAAGGTATATAGTTAGTATATAAAAATATACTTTTTAGATTAAACGTATTTAAAAATAAAGAAAGTTAGGTATAACTAGCTTTTCGCGGTATATAGTAAAACTATTAGTTATATTTTAAAGGTTAAAACTTTTTTTTTTATAAATATAAGCTTTTTATTAATAAATCTTTATACTAAAATTTGCCCGATTTTTTACTAATACCTTATTTATAATCTATAAACCTGTTAAAGCTTTTAATTTTATATAAGGTTTTAGAACTACTATTGCTAAAACTATAATCTTAGCTTATGCTACCTATATAAATATTATATTATTATTTGCCGGCCGGAATATTGTTATATAACGTTAAACTTGTTGTTTTTTTTTTTAAATAACTATATTTTTTTATTTATAAAACAAAATATTAGCGATTATATTTTTTTTACTTAGGTAATAAGTAATTAAAAAGTTATACTTTAAAAATAATATTGCTTAGTTTGCTTGTTATAAATTAAAATATTACTTTTTATTAAAATATTTTAAAGCTTTATAATTTATAATAGCGAGAAATAGCTTTTTGTAATAATAACTAATTAACTCCGGGCGTTATTTTTTTAAAGCTAAAACTACTGCAAATATTTTTTTATTTAGTATTTTATAGTTTAATTTATATTTTATTAAAGTTTTAAAAAAATAAACTATAAGGTGCTACTTATTATTATTATATAGTTATATTATTATACTAGCAGCTATACCGTTTAATATATTTATTTTTACTTAAATAAGTAGGTTATAGTTATAGTAGTATAATATTAGCGCTAAAGTTAATATTTTTTTTAATCTTTTAAATACTTTATTATATTTTTTTATTTATTTAAAAAAAGTTCTTTTTTTAGTTAGTTAATTTAAAGGGACTATAATTTAGCTATATTTAAAAATAAATTTCCGGTAAAAGTTATAAAACTTTAGGAATAACTGCACTTTTTTTATAGTAATTAAAGCTTTTTAATTATATACTACCTATATTTTCTTAAGGTCTACTTATATATTTTCGGTGCTAATAATATAGCTTAAAAACTTAGTTTTTATAATATAAAACTCTAACTTTTTAAAATTAGCTTATAAACCGGTATCCTGTAGCTATTATAATATTTTCTTTACGTATATATAGTATTTTTTTAAACTATTAAAGTAAACTAAAATATTATTTATATATACGCTATAAAAATTATTTAAAAAGTTAAACAGCGTATTATAAATATATTTTTAAAATGTAAATAGCCCGTTAATAAGTTTAAATAACAGAATAGTATAATAATACGCTTTATAACGTATATAAAAAATAGTTAAATCTTTTTAACTAGGTTAAACTTAAATTTAATAAAATATTTAGCAAATATTAATTTTAATAAAAATTTTAGCCTTAAAAATTTATAATAGTATTTTTTTAATTAAAAAAAACAAATATTAGTTTTTTTAAGTTATTTTATTTAACTTTCGATAATTTATATAAAACTATAAACTATTATTTAGTTTATTAATAAATAAAATAAGAGATATAAATAAAGCGCTATTAAGCTTAATAAAACTTTTATAAAGATTATTTATTAAGTATTTTTTTACTATTTCTAACTTATTTAATAATATTTTATATAGCGGACTATAGCTTAAGTTGTTTAGCAACTTATTTTTTATAAAATTAATTTTATAATCTACCTACGGCCGATAAAGTAGCAGGGTATTAGAATTTATTTTGCTAAAAGTTTATAAAAAGTTATAATACTTTTTAAGTATAACTTTTATAGCTTTTTGTTTTAGTTTTTCGCTTTTTTTGTTAAAAAAATCTATAGACTTTTTATCTATAATTATTTTATTAACCTTATAAATATTAGTTACTTATATTTAGCAAGCAAACTAGTTATAATATAATGTGTTTTTAAAAGCAATAGCGCTTACTATAATTATTTTTATATCTGGCTTCTCCTTATACTAACTTATACTATTATGTTTTATATAATAAAGCTCCGTGCTATTTGATTGCTAATCGGTAGATATACTTTTCTTTTATTCCTATTAAACAGCTTGTTGCTTAGCTTCTTTTTTTTTTTTATATATAAGTTTAAGTATAGGCGGAAAGCAACTATTAAGATTACGTTATATTTTTACAATATTTTTTTTAATAAGGTTACTTTTTAATAAAAACTTTATTTTTTTTGGGGAAGGTTTTTTTTTATTATATACTTTAGTAGTAAGTTGCTATTGTTTTCTTTTTTTTTTTTTTTTTTAAAGTTCTAATTTTTTTAATTAGCATTACGTTAATAGTAGAAATATTATAAATAAATGTTTACTTTATTTATAGCTATATTTTGGTTTATATTATAGCTAGATAATATATCGGAAAAAAAAATTAATATATGTTTTCTAACGTTTAGTAAAATATTGTATTTTTTAAACTACTATTTTCCTAAAATAATATTATTCTATATTTTAAAAATAAATATAAATATTTATTAAAAAGTTTTTTTATAAATTTTAAAAGTAATTAATAAAGCTTAATATATTTTTTAGTTACTAATGCTATTATATTTTATTACGCTAATAAATCGGAACTTGTTAACTACGGGTAAGTAAAAGTGTTATATAATCTTTGCTATAAAGTCTATATTTACGTTTATATATAAGTTTACTCCTATATTTTTAAAAAAGTTATAAGTAGTTAAAAAAAATTTATTGCTACTTATAGTATAAATATATAAAAGGGGTTTACCTCCTAGAAAGCTATTAATTCTGTTTTTTTCCTTTATACTCTTTTTTAAGGATTTCTTTAAGCAGGAGTTTAATCTACTTAAAATTAATTTTTTGCCTGTTAGCGTACATTATTTTTTTTACTCTTATACTTATTTTTATTTTTATTTTTAAAAGTAAACAGGTTTTAACTAAATAACGTAAAAATAGCTACTACCTATATTTTTTAGTTAGTAAATAGAGCTCCCTTGTTAAGATATTTTTTAGTAATATAGCTAACTTAACAATAATTAAAATATTTTCTTTTTAAAATAAATTTATATATTTTATCGGTATTTAACTTAGGTTTATAAAGGTTGTAAAAAAAACTAAAAGCTTTTTTACGTTTACTTTGGCTTTTATTATAATTAAAGCTTTTACTAGCAGCGCTAAGGTTAAAATTAGTTGTTTTTTTTAATTTGTAGGTTATAATACGCTTTTAATTACTAAGGTTAAAATAGTAAGCTATTTAAGTATAATATTTATAAAAAGTATTAAAGGTTATATTTGGCTTAAAGTATTTAGAAATAACTTTATTGCTTAATTGTATAAAGAGCTTATTTTTAAACTTTTTTTTTTATTGTTCTTTGTTTAAACAGGTTTTGTTTATAAAACAAATAAAGTTTATTTTAAAAGTAGTAAATTTTGTAAAATTATTTAGTATTATAAGTCCTCGGTATTTTACTTTTGTTTTTTTTAAAGCGTTAACGTTATAGTAGTTATTTTATAAGTATGTTAGCAATTGTTATAAGGTTATTAATACTTTAGGGTAAGTGTTAGCTAAGTATAGCTATAAGTATTTTATAACTATACCTTTTAAATAAAATTTAATGTTTGCTATAATAAAAATATTGTTAAAAAACTAGTTAGCATTATTAGTAATATAATTCTTTATTTTTTGCAGCTATATTTTAAACTTTACGTTATTTTTATTTTTGTTATTATAGAAAATAGGAATATATATTTTAGTAAACTTTTAAATACTGCTTTTAGTTTATGTTAAACTTAAAGTAATACTATAATAAAAAATTAAGTTTATTATATATTAGTTAAAGTTATATAGCTGTTTTTAAAAATAATTGCGCTTAGCGGTTATATTTTTTAATTCGCTAAATAAACGGTCTAAAGTATTATATATAAAGTTAAGTATAATATATATAAAATTAGAAATAAATATACTTGCTGTATTATCTAACCTTTGCAGCTGCTTAATAGTTGCTTTTAAAGTTTTAACTTCGCTCCTTAAGCCTACGTTATATACCTCTAGGTCTAAAGTTTCTTTAAAGCTTTTTGTACCTAAATATTAAGCTTATTTAACTACGGTATTTAGTTAAGCGCTTATAGCAACAAAGAATTTATAAAAATTTTATACCTGCTAGCAACTAAAGTATAGCATAAGTTCTTTAAGTTTAAATTTTTTTTAAAAAGCGTTAAAATGTTAATAAAATATATAAAACCTATATTTATCTATTAGTTCTATAGCGTTAAAAATCATACTTTTAGCCTCGTTAATCAAAAATATAAACAAGAATATAAAATTATCTCCTTTTAAGTAATATGCTGCAAACTCTTATAACAGTACACTAGTAACCTTATATAGCTTATTACTATTATTATAGTATTATTTTTTTATAAATGCTTTATTATTAATCTATTAGTTAAATTTTTTAATAGCTCTAATAAAATTATCGAAATCTTTTTTATTAGCATTATTTAGCGTTGCAGTACTAGGTTTTAAAATATATACGTAGGTAAGCAACAATAATTTATATTATGTTTTAAATTTTGAAGCTTTATTAGGTTTAAAAGCTAGGGCCTTTATATTTTCTAATAAAAAGCAGACTTTCTTTTTAGCTACCTTTTTAAGGTTAGCACGTTTTTCGGGTAATTTTGCTATAATAAAAGCGTAAGCTAAGATTTAATCTAGTTTAATCTGGTTTAGTTTAGTTCGGTTCGAGAATATATAGCAGGCCTATAGTAGCAAATATTTACGCTAGTATATAGCGTTTAATATAGTTCTGTTTAATTTATAAAAAATATTTAAAAGTAGTCCTAATGCTTTAAATAGTTAACTTATAAATTATAATATTTTATACTTAAAAAAGGCAGAGCTTTAGCAATAAGTGCTATATTATATAAAATCTACAAGTAAAAAACTAAAACAGAAAAAAGCAAGATCTGCGGAGCAAATTCTGCTGTTTTTTGTTTATATGCCTAAGCATAGCCGCAGTAGCTGCTATAGCTAGTGCAGCCCGGAGGGCGCACAGCCAGCTATTGCGGGTGGTAGCCACTAGCCACCCGTAACTTATGTTATTACTTATAGTTAAATTTTAATTATTTTATAATTATAATATAAATAACCTATTTTTTTATAGTAAGGTTTAAATCTTTTTTTTTTATATAAATATTATCTAAGGTTTTAATAATTTTTTAAAGTTTAGTTCCTGTTGCTAAAAAAAGGTTTTTTTTATAGTTTTTTTTTTACGACCGTATTTTAACCGTAATATAGTTTATAACCGTATAGTTATTTTACTTTTTTATTATCCCAATATTGCGTTATAATTACTAAGTATAAAAATAAAAAAATATTAAAGGGGTGCTATTTAAATATTAATTATAATAATGTCGCAAAATAATTTTAGGATTTTAAAAAGTAGTAGTATTAAGTTATTTTTATTTGGGTTATAATAAATGTTAAGTTCTAACAGTTTAATATATGCTATGCTTGTTCAGCTAATGTTCGGCAGCTATGCTATATATAATTAGCGGTTGTGTGGCTGCGTAGCCGCTGCCCCTTTATAGTATTATATAAAATTATTTTGAACTTTAAATTTAAGTTTATAAAAAATTTTTAATAAACGTTATAAACAAACATAAATATAAAACTAACAATTTCAACTAGTTACTCTCTATAAATAAATAGTTTTAATAAAAATAAAACTAAAATATTATAATTATTATTAAGTATTATTTAACTTTAAACGTAAATATAATGTAGCTAAAAGGTATTTTAATATTTTAATACATTTTTAACAGTTTAAAATTATTTGATAAAATTGTTTTAAGGTTTCAAATATAAAGTATACTGTTGATACCAGAAATGTTAAAGTAGTTTTTTAATTTTGTTAGATAATAAAACTTATATTAACAAAAAATAGAAATAGTCAATTAATTTATAATAATTAATCTAGAAATATAGTATAATATAAAATATAACTAACTTCAATTTCAAGTAAAAAACAAAGTTTGTTTAAAACTATATAAAAGCTATAATTTATTATAAAAGCCTTTGTAAAAATATTTATTGTAACAAATAGGACCGTTTATTATATTATTAAAAGGAGGTAAATTAAGATATAAACTGGACTTTTTTAATATTAAAAAATATATAAAGTAGTCTTTATTGTATAATTATATTATGCCCTTTAAAATATTGACTTAATAAATAAGAAAAAACTATTTTTAAAATAAATTATAATTACAAAAAATAATAATAAATAGGTTTGATATAAAGTTAAAGCTATTTTATAAAAAACAGTAGTTAAAATAAATAAATAACAAAATTTAAAATATTTGATTAAATAAAAAAGTATAATATAAAATATAATAAATAGTATTTTAAAGCTTTTTTTATATAAAATACTTTTAATTTGATTTAAAAATTTAACACTAAATATTAAATAACTACTTACAAACTTAAAAAAAAGAAGTTTTAATATTAACGTTATATTTTAAAAAATAAACTTTACAATAGATATTAATCAAAAATTAATAAATTTTATTTTAATAATAAGTCTTCAAATATTAATATATTACATAACGTCAAAAATCATGGTATAAACGATGATTAAAAAATAAATATTCAAACATATTAATTAATTACATATATTTAAACCTATTTAATTAATAAGTATATAATATATTAACTTAATAATATTAAAAAAACTATACAAGTAACTAATTCTTTTTTTTTTTGAAAGCTTTTTATTTATTTTGAAGTTATTATTTTAAAAGTCTTCGTTTATATTATTTTATTTTTTGCTTTGTCTTTTTTATTTTTAGCATTTTTTATATTTCCATAATAGTATTTATTTTATTTAATAGTATTTTTATAACGATTTTTATTTATTATAACGTTTTTAAAAATATTTAATATTTAAATTGTTATTTTTGTAAATATTTTTTATTGTAAATATATTTAAAAATATTTCAAATTTTTAGCTTTTATAGTATTTTAATATTTATAAATAGTTTAAGCTATTTTATGCTTTAAAACACTTTTTTTATAACGTTTCTTTTAATTTTTATACTTTTTCTATTAATATATTTTTATTATAAACGTTGCTACTATAACTATTATTAAAACAAACTAATAGAAATAAATAGTTATTTTTTTTAATAACTAAATAAATATGTTAATTGAACGAAGTATTTTTGAATTAACTTTTAATTATAGCGGTTTAATTTATATAAGCTAAACTTAGTTTAATATGGTAAAATAGTATATTAATATAATTCAAAATAATATTTTTAATACGTTAAGTAAACGTTAATAATATATAAAATTTATTACTTAATTTAATAAAAAATACATTTATTAGAAAAACTGTGTTATTAGGTTTTTTAATTTAAATATTATTTAAAAAATGTTAGAAATTATGTCATGTTAAAAAATAATCTTTTAACGTTATGTAGTGTAAAAAAGTATTATAATATATAATTTCATTTACTGTTTAGTACGTGTAGCTTTTAACCGGTAACTATATAAACCTTAGCTATATATAATAATAAAATATAAGCTAAAAGCGATTACGAAAAAATAAAACAAATACTAATATTAGAGTAGTACTACTACAATTAGTATTAATACTACATACTACAGTTTTAACCCTAAAATTAAGTTTTATAATACTTTGTTTATAAGCTTGAACTTCTACCCAAAAATATAATAATATATAAATATACTTTAGTTTAATTAACTTAGTATTATTTATTCATTTATAAATATTACATTATTTTTAGCTTTATTTTATATTGTAGTTTAATTAGTTTTATTATTTTATTTAAATAAATAATGACTGTTAGTAATTTGCTATTTAACATTACATTTATCACACTTTCTATTATTGCTATAAAACCATTTTTAAATAGTTTATTTTAAAACATTTCTATATATAATTACTATCAATATTATAATGTTTTAGTTTACCGCTATTTTACGTTAAATAAAAAATACCAATTTATCGATTATTACTAAAACCTCTGGTTTCTTTCTAGCTTTTTTAAACATTGTTATGTTTAAATATATTAACTGTTATTTATATGCTTCTATTTAAAAAGTATTAAATATTGGTTTTTGTTTTAGCTTATTATTCATTGATATTCTTTTTATGATATTAACGTTAATATTTTTTTATTTAATATTTTAATAACTATACCTTTAATAACAAGCGCTTTTTAGATTATATAAACAGGGCTACTTATTTTGCCAACTAATCTTTTTCAGCGGGCGTTATTATTTGAAACTATTTACCGCTAAATATTAACTATTTTTTATTAACTATAATATTTCATACTTTGGTATTAATATAGACTTTGTATCCTTATTGTCCGCTTATAAACTTAAAGGTTTTTCTTGTATAAATAAATCTACTAATTCTAGTTTAAATATAATTATATAATCCTTTTTAATATTATTTTTATTACTTTTTTCAATTAATGTTTTTAGCTTAATTGTTCAGCTACCTTTTTTGGTTTTTTAAATATTTTACTATTATTTAATTATTCGATCAATAGTACCATTATATATATATTATTATATACATAGTTTGTATACTTACTACATAATCGAGAACATTATAACAATTATATTAGATTTAACAGGTTTTATAGTTACTTAATGACATATTTAAAGATAAAATAAAATATTATTTCTAATAACGTTAACATAATTCTTTTCTTTTTGTTTTAAAATATTTCTAATATATAATAACCTTTACTTGCTTAATATACTTTATTAAAATTTGAATCTTCATCATCTGTTATGATATAAGCTTTATTTTTATAATATATAAACTATAAAATAGCTAAGTAAATTATTTATTTTAACTAATTTTTAAAAAATATTATTAGTTTAATTATAATATCTGCCTCTAAAACTACTATAGCAATAGAACATAGGCTACGTTATAAATATATGCCATTATTACCGGTTGTATTATGTAAAATATTATTATATTAATAAATCGTTATAAACTTGCTATTATTTAACTATTTGTAAGTTCAACGTTAACACATTATTTTAAACCTAATTTAGTTAATAGCTTGTTTTTATAAACTTTATTTCTTTGAATATATAAAGGGATTTTTTAGCTGAAACGTTATAAATAGTTTTATAACTGTTTGGTTAAATAACAGGCATAATAAATTATATCTTTTAGCTATTTATTAGTTTATAAATATATAACTAGTAACTTTAAATAAACAAGAAATATTGTTAGCTAAATTCTATTTGCTAAAAGAAATTAAGTTAAAGCTTTCAAGATGATTTAAAACATTAAATATATCCGGTTTAAACTTTTTAACTATTTTACGTAATGTTTTATTTGAAGTCATAAATAATGTTGATTATATTATAAATTTAAATTTGTTAGCCTATTGATTTCTTAATAGCTAAAATGAATTTTACTCGATAAATCTTTAATATATTATTTATAAACAAGTATATGTTTTTTTAATAAACGTTTGTTTTAATTTATACAAAATTTTTTATACCACATATTTTTTAATATATAAGTTAAAAAAACTAACATTATTTAACTTTCATTAATTCTTTTTTAGGTTTAACTTTTTTTATTATTTTAACAAATTTAGTAAGCTTTTCAATTAATAAGCAAACGTTTTTACTTTGTAGTATAGCTGGTAAAAAGTTTCGCCAGTTTTAATATTTCATACAGTTTATTATTATAATTTCCAAAGTTTAAAGTTTTTTTGAACTAGTTTACAATTACTAATATTTAAGTTTAATAGTTTATTATATAACTAGCTATTTAAACATATGTTATAACAACATTTTGTGTTATTATTTAAGTTTAATAAGTAATTTTATTAATTACTTAAGTTTAAATATGTTTAACAACTAACTTTTATCAAAAACAATCTTTGAATAATAAAATATTTCTTAAAAAGCGTTATAATTTCTACTATCTTTGTTATTTCAATTTAAGATTTTTAAAAATGTTTTACAATATAAAAGTAAAATATAAAAGTGTAATATAAATAAAATTCTTTTTTTTATTAAATAAAATATAAATAATAACTTAATACTTTAACTGATACATAGTAGGTTTAAATGTCTTCATAAATATTTTTTTATCTACTATAGTTTTTTTTTTAATACTTATTATATATTTTAAGTATAAAAAAAATAAGTTATTTAAATCTTTTAAAAACTAAAACCTTATTATATAAATATAATTTATTTATTTAGCTTTTATTTATCATGTGTTATATATTCAAATTTTATCTTTTTATTAAAAACGTTAAAATGATTAAATAATAAACAGATTATGTTATATATGCTATATAAAAAGTTAAAAAGGGTGAGATAAAGTTCGTAAAAATGTTTAACCAAGTACGAAAAAAATAGCTTCGTTAGAAAAAAAAAAAAAGTTATTTTCTATTTATAAAGTATTAAATTATATTCTTTTTAACTTTTTAAGTTATAAGTATTAAAATATAATAATCAATAAAAAATAAAATTTGAAGTATAAAAAATAAGCAGCGTTGTTTAAAGTTAAAATTTGTTAAAACTTGCTAAATATTTAAACAAAATATTAAAAGTTAACAATGTAATTTTAATAGTTTTTATAATATAAAGAAGTTCTTATTTATTAGTTATTAGGCTAACAGGCAAATTTTCAAGTTAATATAAAAAGCTTGATTTTCCGTTATTTATTTAGCTGTCTAGAACGCTATCTATTTTATATACAGCTATTAGCTAATATATTAAGCTGCCTCCTTGCTCCTACACCACCGTTTAACCTTAGTAGAATTTAATTTGCTGGCTTTTTATACTATTATTTGAATAGTTTTAAATATATTTGTTTAGCAGCCTTTATTTAGCTAAAATAATGGTCTTTGTTTTATATTTAAGTTTTTTTTATATAACAACGCTATTTAAACATTTTTTTTGTTTTTTTAAAAAGTTTAACTTTTTTAAAAAAAATATAAAACAATAATAAATAGCGGTGACATAGTAGAATAGTTAGCTCATATTTAAAAAAATAAATGTTAAGAAGTCATTTCTATATTATATAATATATTATTAAATATACTAAACTTAAAACTTACTTTTAGTTAAATTTATTAACATTAAAGTTTATAAACCATGATTTAGCGATAAATTATTTATTATAAGTTGTGTAAAACTAATTTTGCTTTTTGAAAATGCAAAAATAACTAGCCACCATAGGTAATAGAGGCTACCTTATAAGGGTAGAATTCTAGTTATTTATAAGGTAAATAGCTATATATACGTATAGCGTGCTATAAGTAGCTTATATATTTATTAAGCTAAGTAGCATAGTGTGACAATTGGTATTTTGGACCCACATCCCACAGAGCCAACCTCCGCAAAAGGAACGCAGAATAACCAAGGTGGAAGCTTGGTATCCTAAGTGGGCTTCTATGGAGCCGGCCTGCAGGACTTGCCAGGACTTGTGGGGACCCAACCCACCACTGGCCACTGCACCGTAACTCATAGGTTAATATAACCATAATATAATAAAGTTTATAAGCTTTTACTAATATAACAAGCTCTTTATATAAATATTTTACGCTATTAAAAAGAAATATATAAAATTAAAATATAAAAAAAGTTTTTACGTAAAATAAAATATATAACGTAAAAGCTTTAATAAAAACATATTTAATTTCTTATAATAAATATAAATAAAGTTTGTAGCTTTATAACTATTATATTATATATAATATTAATAGTATATATAAAACTTGTAAAACTTTAAAAGTTTATTTTATTTTTTATATATTAGTAACATAGTTTGAAAACTTAAAAGCCTTTATACTAATAATGATTATACTATATTAAAGTTTTAAATAGCGATTATTGTAAACTTTTTAAAAAGAATTTAATAAATTATTATAAATATATTTAAAGCTTCCGATTTTATTTTTTTTTAATCATTCATTATTTTTAATATATTCAGTTATTTTTTTCATTTTTTATAAGCTATATTTATAATGCTATTTAAATTATTATAGTATTCACTATTATTATTATTATTATTATAACTTAAATAGCTGTTATAATATATTATTATATATCTTTTAAATAATGAACTATTTTAATAAATTACAAGTTTAAAAAAACATTGCATAAGTTTTTTTTATTTATTATATATTATATATTTGTAAAATATTTATTTTGGAAAAAAAATTTTTTTCTGTTATACTATTTATTTTTATTTATTTTATAGCTATATATTAGTTATAAATTTAAACTAATACTTTAATTTATATTTTAAATTTTATAAAATATTAAATAGTTAAACAATTTTTTAACTTTTTATAAATCATAAAACATTTAAAATATTTAATTTAATTTTAGTAATAAAAATATTGTTATACAGTTTATATTATAAACCTTTTAAGCTTTAAATATTATTCTAGCTATGATATTTTATGTTATTATTAAACTTATAAAACCTTTATACATTATTTATATTTTAAATAAGTTTTTTTAACGTTTTATTAATATTTTAAAAATTAATATTATAATATTAATAAAAGTTAAATTTATATGGTTGATGATATAGGTCAGTTAAAAGCTATAACTAAATTTTTTAAATATATAGCTAATCTGAAAATATTAATTATAAAATGAAAACAATAAAATTAAAAAATTGTTAACAAGCTTTATATATTTTTTAAACATTAAAAATTAAAAGTTTTTAATATTATAATTAGTAAATTTAAGCTTTAATTATTCTATTAAACCTTTTTAAAAAGTTAACTATTTTTAAACTTTATAATAACTTAAACAACGGTATAATGTTATTAATTTTCGAAAAGTAGCTTATTTATTAATTTTAAAACTAACATTAGCTGTTCAAACAATTTTATATAAATTTTAATACATTGAAACAGCTTCATAAGTTTAAAAATAATTAAACTAAAAGTATATTATATAAAAGGTTTTAACCTTTAATTTATAATTGAATATAAAACTTTAATATTTTTAATAGCTTTTTTAACAGCTTTCTCATTAATTTAAATAAAAAACGGTGTAATTAAAATCAGAAATTAATATAATAATTATTTTAAATATTTAAAATACTTTTATTTTATTTATATAGATTAAACTTAATAATTTATTAAAATATTAAATTAACAAAAAATTTTATTATAATTATATTAAAGTTTTTAATAATAAATATTTTATTAAATTTTCAACTATAGCTTTAAATTTTGAATTTGAGAAATAAAGTTATTAAAAACTCGGCTTTATAACATAGCTTATATAACGTTTAAAAGCTTAAATTTATTAAGTTTAACAAAGAAACCTTTAAAAAATTCAATACTAATAAATCAAAATTTATTAAATTTATTTAAAATAAAAAAAACTATTTTAAATTATCTAAAACTTAATTTTTTTTAGCATTTTTATATAATCGATAAAATTAAAATTTATTAAATTTGCTAAAAATCAATTTAAATTTTATAATATAAAAAATGTAATATATATAGCAAATACCAAATATAAATTTATTAAATTTATAAAATATTTTAATTTTATATATTATTAAAAGCTTATTAGAAAACTTTTTTAAAAATATTAAACTATATACAAATAAATTTTAAAAAGATCATAGCATTTCTTTATTTCAAATATTATATTATAATATAAAAATCTGCTATAAAGCTATAAGCTGTTGAGTAATAATAAAAGCTATTTAATTATTTTAAAATTTCAATAGCTAAGTATTTATTTATAGCTTAGAAAACTTTTTTTTTCCTTTTTAAGCTTATTTTGTTAAATTATATATAGTTTAATATAACTTTTTATAATTATAAAATACTTTAATAGATTTAATAAATTTTAAAGTATTAAAATTAAAAGGTAAATTATTGCCTAAAATTTCAAACTATTATTATTTATTATTATAACTTTATAAAATAGTTTTTTATTAAGAAACAATTGATAAAAAAGCTTTTCAAAAATAACCTTTTATAATAATTAAACTAAAAATTAGTCAAAGCTAAAATAATAACTATTAAATTTAAAAATAGTATTTTTTTATAAGATTATAATATGTAATTTATAAATCTTTCATCATTAAAAGAAAACTATTAAAGTTATTTAAAAAAGATGTTATAAATAAAGCTGTTTAATATTTTAAAAAACTTTTAAAGAATTTTATTTATTATAAAACTGTTAAAAGATTATTATATATTTTACCTATCTACTTTATTAACTCAAGATTATAATATAAATTATTATTATTTTAGAAAAATAAAAATGTATTGATTATATTTTTAATAATTAAAAGCTTATTTTCAAAAGTAAAATTTTTTATTACTATGAATTTCTTTATTTTTAATATAATTTAAGCTTAAAAATTTAGAATTTAGTAATACAATAAAAGTTTAACTGAATATTTCATAACAATTATATTGAAAGAATTATACATTATTCGTTAATGTTCAAAATTACTTTATTTTCATAATACTATATTTTATTTATTGTAATAAACATAGTTAACTATATAATAATAATATATAAAAACCTGAGCTTTTATTAATTATGATTAAATAAGTTAAAAGTTTTTACAGCGTTTTATACACTGTTTATAACTTTTTAGAAAGTTATAAGTTTAAAAGTTTTATTTTTCATTTTTTTTATATAAAAAATGAAATTTAAAATATAAGCTTATTAAACGTAATAAAAAAATCTAATTTTAATAATATTGAATATTAATATACTTAATATATTTTTTTCAAAAATATATTTTATATTTGTTTATAACTATTTAAGTTTTAAAATTTTTTTATTTTGTTAATTTTTATTGAAAAATTAAAAGTAAACCTAATTTAAAAAAACTTATTTAATAAAGCTTTTATAAGTAGTAAATCTGCTAAAATAAAAATTTGAGCAGTATATATTATTTGTTATAAGCTTTTTAAAAAATTTAATTTATTTAAAAATAAATGGTTTGAAAAAAGTTGTAACTAATAAAAGTTTATTAAATTTAACTATTTTAATAAAATTACTTTTTTTAATTTAAAAAAAAAGAAACCTATAAACTTTATAAATTTACATGTTTTAAAACTTATTATAAATTTAATAGTTTAAGTAATCATTTATATAATTATTTAAAAGCTTAAAACTTGTATTAAAGATTGAAAAATTTTTAAAGCTATTTACTAGCTTAATATTATAATAGCTAAATTCTTTTAGCAATTATAAATAAAAGCGTTAATTTTTTTAGGACTAACAAGTTAATTAAATATATTATAAATAGCTTTTAAAATTAAAAATATAAATATATAAACTTAATAAAATTATTAAATATAAAGCTAAATATATAGTTAAAAGTTTTAAATAAGCTTTTCTTATTTATTATATTAAAATTAAAGTTATTGTTACTATATTATTTATTTAAAAATTTTGATAGCTATAGCAAATACAAAAAACTAAAAAAAAAGGTTAATTTTATAAAAGCTTTTTTTACTAAAACCTTTTTTCGAATATTTTTTATGACTTTAAAGTAATTATGAAAATTTAATAAAAATGTATTAAAATTGACTATTAAATGTAAATATAACTTTTAAATAAAAATTAAAAAAGCTATTAATATTATTCAATATTTTAAACGTTAAAGCATTAAGTAACAATATTTTAAAATATTTTAAAGCTTTCATAAAAATATTTATAATAATTTATATTAATTGTTACTCTTTATAAGCTATATTATTTATTATGTTTAATAGCTAATACAAAGTATTAAAAACAAAGGTTATGCTATTTAGTTTTAAAATATTAAAGTTAAGCAAAATAAAGCAAATTAAACGCTATATTCATAATAGTTTTAATATATTTAGTAAGGTTTAATTAAGCTAAAATAAGTAAATATTAAACTTGATAAAACTTTTTAGCAGCTTAGTATTATTGAAATAAATATTTTTAAAGTATTTTTCTTGTGTTTTAACGTTTATTATTAATTTGTCAAGATAAATTTGTAAAATAAATATAATATATATATATTAATAGCTTGCTATTTATATATATTAGTTTTATAAATTATATTTTATAGTAGCTATAAATCTATTTAAATATTTAAATACTAGCAATTTTTTATCTTTAACATTTATTTAACTAACTTTTAATATTTTATAAGATATTAATTTGTATACCGTTATAATTATTTATAACTATTAAATTTATGTCAAAATATATTATTATAATAGTTAAAGTTACAATAAGCTAAAAAGTTAAAGAAAACAAATGTCACAGCACTTTTTTTAGTAAAAAATAAATATATAATATCTATTGAAACAACAAAAAAAGCTTAATAACCATAAAAGCTATACATCGAAATATAGCGTTTTGTTTAAAAATTATTACTATTTGTAACCAGAATATAAAAACTATAGCTATTGAAAAAAAATTAAATATTACTAATAATTTAAATATATATTAATAAAAATTTATTTACATAAAAAGTTATACAATAAAATAAATGAAAATTTATTATATTTTAATTAGTATAATATTTGCAAATGAATTAACTAAAGCTTTAATATTTGTTAAAGAACTTCAACTTTAGCTATTGTTAAAGCTTTATTTATTAAAATTTAGCATTCTAATTTTAAAAAATATACTTAAATATAATACATATAACTACCTACTTTATAAAAATAAGATTTTAGTTATCAATAAAATAAATAGCTATATATATTCTATAAATAGCTTGTATAACTATTGAACAAAATAATATCCGTTATTTTAAATATAGTTTTATAAAGTTTATAAGCTATTCCTAATATAACAAGCTATGTTTATAAATATTTTATAATGCAAAATAAAAATATATTATATTAAAATATTTGAACAGCACATATTTTATTATAAAATAAGCCTTATAAAATGAAAATTTCAATTAAAATATATTGAATTTATTATAACAAATATATATAAAGCTTATAAAACTTTAACACTTTATTATATTTTTCGTATTTGAGTACGATAGTTTAAAAGCTTTATAGCTTTAAAACTAACGGTATTTATACCGTATTAGGGCTTTAAATAGCCCTTATTTCGGACTGCTAAAAAACTTTTTTAATAAAATGCTACAAATGTATATAGAGCTTCCTATTTTTCACTTATTTTTTTTAAGGATCTATCGTCTTTAATATATTTAATTACTTCCCCTACTTTTTATAAGCTATATTTAAAGTGCTATTTTAGTTATTATAGGGCGTAACTTTGCTGTTACTTTTATTATAACTTGTATATTTTTAATAGATTCGATAAATTTTAATTTACGTTTTTAAACTTTTTAAATATCGTATAAGTTACTCTATAAAATAAAATCTTTAAAAATTGAACTTTTAATGTTAAAGGTTTATAGTATAGCTTAATGCGTTATAAAACATCTATTATAAAAAAATTTATTCTAATTATAAGAATATTTTTTATAAGTTTTAATATCTTTATAGATTTTTATATTATAATGAGTTTTTAAGTTTAATATATTTAAATAATATAAATTTCTTTAAAAACTACAAAATAGTTATTGTATTAACCTCATATAATATTTATAGCGCTTTTGTTTAAATTGGTTATAAATTTGCTAAAACAGCTATTAAAAATATTAAAATTATATATTTTGTTAATATTTATATAAAGCTATTTAAATAGCTAAAATTAGCATTCAAAATATTGAATACACTATATTAAAACATTAATAAAAGTATAACATTATTTAAACTATATAACCTTTTAAAATAATAATTAAAACTTAGATTTATTAATTATAATTTTTCAAACTTTTTGTTAAAGTAGCTAGCTAGCTTTAGCTTAGCGCGGTCTCTGCAGAGCGCGGTCTCTGCAGACGCTGTCTACAGACAGAGTCTGTAGACAGCGTCCCCGAGTGATAGTTAAGAAGAACAACAATAAATCAATCTACACATACTGCTTCCTGCTCCTCACACTTTTAAACTTTTAATTTTTTAAAAGGTTATAACGATTTTTAATAATCTTTTATGTTAACTATTTTTATATGATAGTAAATATAGTTTATTTAGCTATAAATTGAAAAAAATGTTTTTAAAGCCTTTTAAAAGGCATATATTATAAACATTTAACTTTTGGTTTTATTAATATAATAAAATTTTAATAAAATATTAAAATGAATAAATTTAAATAAAAACATTTTATAAAACCTTAATATGAGACAACATAGTTACGACAATATTTAAAGTTTAAAAAGCTGATAATAAAAATTTAATAACAACTTTTATTATAAAAATTACAATTGATTAATTTAAACTTTTTATAATTTATAGAAATTAAAAAACAGGTCAGCTGATTTTTTTTTATAAAAAAATTAAAATATAAATTAAACTATTAGTTGAAAATTTACAGTAATATATAGCTGTAAAACAATAATAAACACAATATACTAATAACAAAAATATTCTCTATGAAAATATAATATATAAAAAAAGTTAAATAAATAACTATTTAAGTTATAATTTATTAAAATACTTCAACATGTATTAAATCTATAATGCTATAGTATAATAGCTATTTAAGTTATAATAAAAATAAAAATAAAAGTTTTTTTATAATTAGTAAAATAGAAAAAAAATAAAATAAAAAATGCGGAAGCATTATTGTCACGCCACTGGCGCTACTGCCTTGTAGGCGTAGTTGGCAATAGCTCGGAGGTGGCATATATACGTACGGAGCCCTGGATATCTCACTTTAGGGTATTGCCGGATCCTTTGATCTATTTGCATAGTTGTCAACAAGGCAGCTAGTATGACAATTATGTATATTTACAGCAGTTTATTAAATTTATGTTTTAATAAGTTAAACTATTTAAATTTTGAATATAATATAAATATTTTTGGTTTTACAGGCATAAAACTTTTAAGTTATACTATTAAAATATAAATAATAAGATAAACTTTTAATGTTATATAAGCTTTATATATACTATTTATAACATATATAAGAAATCACCTGTAAAGCTAAAAACTTTATATATATTATTTTTATTAAGATTTTTACTTTGTGGGCAGGGTTGGAAATGTAGTATGTAGTATTAATACTGATTGTAGTAGTACTACTGTAGTATTAGTATTAGTACCTAAATTCAAATACTACAGTAGTAGTAGTACTTAAGTTAAAATACTACAGTAGTATTTTAGGTACTACTGTAGTATTTTAGGTACTACTGTAGTATTTTAGTACTATAATAATAGTTAATAATATATATATATAATATTAAACAAATATAATATAAAATTAATTTAAAATATAAATAAATTAATAAAAAATATAATAAAAAACTAGAAAATAAAAGCATTTAAAAATAACTAATTATAAATAAACTATTCTTTGTTTTTGTTGTTTTTTTCGTTGTTTTTAACTAAATATTTGTTTAAGTCTTTAATTTGCCAGCTTTTTAATAAAATTAATTAGCTAACCGTTTCAGGATTTAATCTATTTCGATTTTTAGTAATAATATTACTAGTAATAAAAAAGCCCGTTCAATAGACGCAGATATAGCTAGAATAGCTAAATATCTTTTAGCTAAAATTAATAATATTAGAAATCGTAAAGCGTTATTTTTCCAATATTCTAACAAATTAATCTATAAAAAATTAATAATTATAATTAATAATATAATAAAAAGAACTTACTTTTTTTAGTAAAATTTTTTGTTAAAATATACCGTATATTTTTTTTTCGTTATTATTTAAAAAAGTATTTAACTAAAATTTATCTTTAGATTTTGAACTACTTAACTAGCTTTTATTATAAAAGAAATCGTTTAATTTATTAATAAATAAATTAAAGTTTACTAGCGTAGTATAATTTAATTGCTTTTAAAATATTAATTAGTATTTATTGAAATATTATTTCATAAAAAATAACTTACTAGTTATATTTTATTTCGAATAATCGAATAATATCTCGTTCGATATTTTTATAAAAGTATAATAACCCGTTAGGTTTAAAATGTATTAAATTAAACCTTGGATCTAAAAAAATACTCAAAATAAAAAGCGCGTAGTCTTTTAAATTATAATAATCTAAAAACCGTAAAAAGTATTTTTTTAATTTATTAATACTAGGTTTAATAGCATTAATAAAATTAGTTAAAATCGGTTCCTATTAAATATTTATATTAATAATTATAAACGTAAATTATATTTCAATTATAACTTACTAAATTTAAATCTTGTTAAATTCGATTTTTAGCTTTGAAAATAAAAGCATTAAGGTTGTTATATTTTTGATAAATATATAATAAGCTTATAAGTAAAGTTATATAAACTTTTCTTTATAATTTAATAGATAGTTTAACAAATATATTAAATAGCTTTTTTGGCTCTTTAATAGTAAACTAATTTTTTAATGTTAAAAATATATTTTAAATTTCGTTATTAGCTATATTTCGATTAATATATTTAAGTAGTTCTTTTAATTCAACAAAAATATTTAACATATTATATATTAAATTCTATTTAGTAGCATTATCTATTTTAATCAATAATTTGTTTAAATTAAATATAATAAAAATAACTTATTTAGTAAAATGTTTAAAATATTATAATTAAAAAGTAAAATACCGTTCCGTTTTAGGTTATTAATTCTATCAATTAATAACTTTTTAATTTTAACTATATATTTTGTTGAAACAACAATTCGTCGAACTTGGTTTATTAAATCTATATAAATAATATTAGTATATAAAATAAAATAAAATAAAATAAAATAAAATAAAATAAAATAAAATAAAATAAAATAAAATAAAATAAAATAAAATAAAATAAAATAAAATAAAATAAAATAATTACTTACTAAGTTATTTTTAACAATAATTATTATAAATATCGTTATTAATATAATTTAATAAATTTCTTTATTAATTTAAGCTTAAAATATATTGTTGTAATATAGTTTGAACTATAATATTAATAATATGCGAAATATAATGTATATTGTAATTAAAATCCTTTTTTATAAAATTAAAATAATTTCTTTTAAAGCATTTTAAAAACGTATTATTATTTGCTACGTTATTTCGAGTAATACTATAAAAATTAGCTTATAAATTATAACATAAAAATAATAAAATTTAATACTTAAAAAATTTACTTAAAATAATATTTAGATAAAGTTTTAATATATTTAAAAA
The DNA here is from genome assembly GCA_019843955.1 of Xylaria sp. 218_066. NCBI lineage: Eukaryota > Fungi > Ascomycota > Sordariomycetes > Xylariales > Xylariaceae > Xylaria > Xylaria sp. 218_066. Next base: position 23,658 of record JADKYC010000244.1, read on the forward strand.
ATAATTAAATATATTTAAATTAGTATATTGATCGTTTATTTTATTAAATCCGATTAATTTATAAATTAAATTAAATTTAGAATTAATATACAAAATAATACCGCTAATAAAAGCAGTTTATATATTTAAAGTCTAAATATTAAAAATAATAAAAAAAATTTTATTATTTTTAATATTCATTTTAAGTTTATTATTAAAGCTAATTAAAAAGTTATTAAAAATAGCTTCTAAAATAGTTTTAATTTTATAGCGATTAACTATAAAACTACTATAATTAAAGTAAATATTATAAATAACTATTATTATAAATAAAATTATTTCTAGTTTTAAAAACTTAATTAATTTTTTAACAAAATTAAAATTCAAAATATTAAAAAATAAATTATTATTAATAATAAAACTTAAAAGTTTATTATTAATAATATTTTCAAAATTAAAATCTTAAAATAGAAGGTTTCAAAATTGTTTTCTAGTTTTTAAATTAAAAAAATCGGAACTAGAAATCGGTATATCGCTTTTTAAATAATATAAAATTAATATTAGTTATTTAATAGTAAAAAATTATAAACTTACTTTTAGTTAATTTATTTTTAACTTCTTTATTAAAAACAATAGTAGAATATTTTACTTTATAGTATTTTATAAAATTCAAAAATTAAAATTGTTTAACTTTAACAGTAAAATTAAATTAATAACTATAATTAAAAATTAATAAAAAATAAATAAAAATAATAAATAAAATATGAAAAAATAACTTACTTAATATATTATACTGCTATTTCTTTTCGTTTTTTTTTATTAATTAGTAATAAAAAACAAACAAATAAACCTTTTTTTATAATATAAAAATTAGATTTTTTATTGTTTAATTTAAAAGAAAATTATGAAAATTGTTTAAATTCCTAATAACTTTAATATTCGAATTAATATTCGAATCGCTAGATATATCGTTAATAATATTATTACTAATATTATTTTCGTTTGTAGTAAAAATAAATTTAAAAAAAAGATTTATTATAAATATAAAATAAAACGTTATTGTATAACGTAAAACTAAAGTTATATATAATATATAATATAAATATATATTAAGCAGTAAATAATAAGTTAGTAGTAAAAAATAAAAAAATAAAAAAAATAAAATAAAAAGTTATATATTAAAATATTTACTATAATATAAATCATTATTTTATAAATTAGCTTATTATAAAATAACGTATTATAAATTAAATTATTATAAATCAACTTACTGTTTAATAATATATTATAAAATAACGCATTATAAATTAACTTATTATAAATTAGCTTACTATAAAATATCGCATTATAAATTAAGTTATCATAAATTAGCTTACTATTAAATAACGTATTATAAAATAACGCATTATAAATTAACTTATTATAAATTAGCTTACTATAAAATAACGCATTATAAATTAAATTATTATAAATTAGCTTACTATAAAATAACAGATTATAAATCAAGTTATTATTAATTAGCTTACTATTAAATAACGTATTATAAATTAAATTATTATAACTTAGCTTAGTAAATATTAACCCATTATTAATTACCTTATTATAAATTAACTTATTTTAATTACTGTATTATTATTTATATAAATATAAATTAATTCCACGTTTTATTTTTTGTTTTTTTGTTTTTTTAAATTATTCGTTTACTACATTAATTCACTTCATTTTATATTTATTACTTTATGCCCTTTATATATTTTTTAAATATTTTAATTCTTTTAAATTTAACAATTTTTCTTAAAGTTTTTTTCGTTTTATTTATTTTTAACTTAATTTTATAATATTATATTCGTTTTATACCGGTTTTATTATACCAAAATATTATATTATTTTCGATTCGAATATTTAAATAACTTCAATATAATATTTAATTTTAATCTATTATATAAAGTAAATATTTTATATTATTGTTTCAAAAACATTAAGCTAATATTTTTTAGATAACTGCTTTTTTATTATAATAATAATAAAGCTTTTATAAAAAAATAAAAAAATAAACAACAGTAAGTAAGTTTTAACTATATTAAAGTTTTATGTTTTATTAATTATTAAATAGTATTTAAAAAAAATATAATATTTATATTTTTAAATTTATGTATATTTTATATTAAGTAAGTAAACTTTTTATTTATATATATATTTTTAACTAATTTGTTAATAAATTTTATTATAATATAATATAATATAATTTATATTTAATATTTAATTATTAATATTAACTTTATATTTAAAAAGTAAGTTTTATATTTAAAATAGTTAAACTTATATTAACTTTATTTAGTAGTTTATTATAAAACATTATATTAATAATATAATAATTTCATTTTTTTTATAAAGTAATAAGCTTATTATAATATATAAATTTGTTAAAATTAAAAAAACTATTTTAATACCGTTTATTAAATTTATTTAATTTATATATATTTAATATGTAGTATTAAATACTACAGTAGTAGTACTACAGTAGTATGTAGTAGTACTACAATAGTAGTAGTACCTAAACTTAAAAACTACAGTAGTATTTTAATAATTTTGTTAACTTTATAAATATTTATAATTTATATTAAGTTAGCTGTTTTTTATTGCTTTATATAACTATTAAAAAAAATATTAAAGTTGTTTATTTACGTTTAAAATCTTTTTTTATATTATTTTACGCTATTTTTTTGTATATAGTAAAAACTTAATTTGTTTAATTTCTAAACGGAAGTAATTTTATTTTATTTTATTTTTTTGTAATCTATTTTTTTTATTTCCTTGTATATAAATTTCAAAAAAAGTAAAAAAAGGATTTTATATAAATTGCGCTATATTTTAGCAATATTGTTTAATGTTAAGTTTTTTTTTATAAAAAAAATTTTTTAAATGCTTTATATTTTAAAATATTAATTTTTATAGTTAGGATTTTAGTTTTATTTTATATAGCTACTTCTTATTGTTATTTTTTATAAAACTTTTTTTTGTTTATATTATAATTGCAGCAGTTAGCGTTAAATTAATATTTTAAATATTGCAGCTAAATATTAGCATTATTTATTGTAAAGTTATAATTAATATTATAATTAGCTAATAAGTTTAATAAAAATATTAATTAATATTTTTAATAATTTAAAAAAATATTGTATTTTTAAAACTAAAGTTTTCTAATAATTATTTTATATTGTTATTGTTTAATAATAAATATAAGTATATTTTTAAA
>JADKYC010000245.1:0-26302 GCA_019843955.1 Xylaria sp. 218_066
GTTTTTTAATTAATATAGCTACTAAAAAAGTTATAATAACGTTTTATTTTTATTTTTTTATAGTATTATTATTTTTGGACTTTTGCTTTTAAACTTTTTTTAATTTAGCTTTATATTATTTAATATATTTATAATATTATTTTTTATTTTATTTAGAAAGTTTAAATTTAAAATATTTTTTATAATAAACTTTTAATTATAATTTATAACAAAAGTTATATAGCTTTTATTTATTGCTATTTAATTAATTTATAGTAAAAAAGTTAGCTTTTATAGCTAGTAAAATAGTTTATAAAGCTTGTTTTTTTTAGCTTTATTTAAATTAAATAGCAGTATTTATAGCTTTTTTTAAAATAATTACTGCTTATATAACTATTAAAAGTTTTTTATAGTTATAAATAAATATTTTTAAAATATTAAGTTTTTAAATAATAAAAAATAAGTTAAATTTAAAGCTAAGTTTATTAATAAATTTATAAATAATATATAAATATAGCTATATAAATACTAAATTAAATATTATTATATTTGCTTATATTTATTATAGTATTGTAGCAAACTATATAATTTTTTTATAAGATTTTAAACTAGTTTTTTTTTATTGTTAATAATATAAAATAAATTAAGCTTTATTTTTAAGCTTATATATTTTAAATAATTTTGCTTAAATTAGTATTAATATATTTAAAGGTTTAACGTTAATAAATTAGATTTAATAATAAATATTAATAAATAGCTTATTATAAATTATAATATATATTATATTATATTTGTTTAGCTATTTATTTTTATAGGCTTTAAAGCTTTTTGCGCTTTTTTTATTTTTAATAATTAGAAAAGTTGTTTAAAACTTTCTAGAGAAAAACTATTTAAAGCTGTTTATAGCTAGTTTTTTTTTTATATTTTAGTTTTATTTTAGCTACTAATTTAATATATTTAAAAGCTTTATTTTTTTTAATTTTTTTAATATAGTACTAAATAATATTTTAATTAAAAGTATTAATAAGCTTTATAAGTATAAAGTTTATATATTTAAGGAGTATTATTAATAAATTAAAAAATTTAAAAAAAGTTAATTTTAAGTTTAAATTATTAAATAGCTTATAATATTTTTAATTTTGAAAAGTTATATTTATTGCTTTAAAAAATTTATTAAAAAGCTTTAAAATAGCTAATTTTAAAGAATTTTTTAAGCTACTATAGCTAAATATATTATTAAATATTAAAGAATTATAGTATATAAAATATTTGTTTAAAATAAGTTATTAAAATAGTATTTTAATTTTATATTTAAAAAAATTGCAGTTATTTAAAATAAATAAAGAAGTAAAAACTTTTAAAAGTATTAAAAATAAAAGGTTTAATAATAAAAAATTATTAATATAATTAAAGTTAAAATTGTTGTTTTAATTACTATTTATTTTTTAAAATAAGAAATAATTTAATAAGTTCGATAGCTTTTTAGCAAATTAAAAAAATATTTTATTGCTTAAAAAATAATAAATAATAGAAGTAAAAATTTAGTTTTTATTATAAAAGTAATATTAAATATTTATAGTTATTTTAGTTAGCAGTTTTAATTTTAAATGTTAAAACTAATAAAAATAAAAGAAGTTAAAATTAAAAAATTAAGTAGCTAATATATATAGTAATTTTAGCTTTTAAGCTAAAATAAGCAATTTATAGGTCTATTTTTAAATTTAGTAAAAATTTTAATTACTTTTTTTTAAATTCTTATATCTTTAAAGAAAAGTTTATTTGTTAATTTAAACAGGAGCTAAAAACTAAAAAAATTCTAATACGCAGTAATATCAAGATTAATACGTTATTATAAAATTAAAGATTAAATATAATAATATAAAGTAATCTTTAATAAATAAAAGGCGTTAAAATAAGCAACCTAAGCTTATAACCTATTAAAGGTAATATTTAATAATCCCGTTAAATTATTTAAAAGTCTAAGTTTAGTAGCTAGTACTATAGGGAGAGGTATAATATATATATATATATTCTACTGCGTGTGGGTCGGTTGTATCCCAGCCTCCTGACTTTAACAATTTATTCCGTATATGTAGGTTACTAAATATACGAAAATTGAAGCCCTTTTATTGGCTAATTCCACCAAAAAGCCACCAGCACCACTTCAATATTTAAGGAGAGCCCTCATTCACCTGGGGTAGATATTTTCGAAATTGAACTTCTAGTGAAGCTGGTGCTAACTGGCACTCATTGTTTCGCTAGTAATTTAGATCATATTTGAAAAATCGAACTTATCTTTTCGTTAGATCAAATCACCAACCCTAGGTCGAAGTCTAAAGAAATGGCGTTCTCGTCGCAAGGCGTGAGTGGCAGTGTCACTGGGGCGCATTTGGTAGTACGGATAAAACATAAGCCAGCATCCGGCGAGGTATAGTTAGGTTCGGGTAGTAGGTTGTATGACAATCGAGACGGTGCCATGGCCCTTGAAAGTGATACTACGTCTCGAGAAGGTTGTTAGTTTTGGTTTTTCCCTTTAACTCCCTCGATCACGACACGATGCAGCTAGAGAAAAGGAAAAGAGAAAGAAGACACACGAGTTTGAGCGTCACCGTCGCTGCAAGTCCAAATTTGGTTGATGCCAAGCGCGTTAGTGATCCGGCTGAAGGTGAAAGACGTCCTAGATTTAGACGCCACCGGCCCCGTACAGGTGCAGTACACGTTGCCGTATAAGAACGCAGTCTAAAAGCTATGCAATGCCCTGATTCAGCAAGAGCTGGGTTGCTAATGTTGAAATCTACAGCGCCCGACGCCACCTCGTGAGAAGGTGTTGAGAAAATGTCCCGAAGAATAATATGTGAAAGCCTCAATGGCCCAGTGGAAGTCCCTAAATGATGTTGATGTGCAGCCGTTAGAGGCGAAATGGCGATGAGTACCCTGATGAAGATATTCATTTTAACGAACTTGTTAACTCAAGAAGAGAACAATAACTATATTGAGGGCAATCATAGTAATTAGTTTCTAAATTTGGTCGGATGCTGCGTTATCATATAAGTTGTTTCGCGGCGCTGACAGTTTTATATAAAATTATCCTCCACTACAAGCCTATCTCGACCATAGAATATCAACCAATGCTTCGCTCGCTACTCTCTAATCTCAAGGTAAGATATGCTAGCTACGACGCATGTACACTTACAGTCTATCAATTAGGGCCGATCAAGCGAGGCACATTCGGTTCGCCAATATTGCGTATTCTCGCAATTCGAGTCCCAGAGTGCAGGTCTTCCCATAATGCGAAGGTAACCATTTATTGATCGGATTTCGTACTTTCCAACAGATGACAAGATGGCGACAACGCTTGCAGATGTACGGTCACACGAGATTCCGGCGCTGACGGGCACATTGTACTAGCGGTGTAGATGTATCCCTACTAGGATTTTCTGTCATCTTGCAGAACGAACAACGGATATGTGAGGGTTTTCTATTTGCCGATGTGCTGCTCTACCGAGCACTCCAAGACTTAGTACACATATAATAAATGATAGATAGGGATTTACGGAGTATATACATAGGAACTTGCACAGTAACCATGCATTACTTGGTCGTTGATTAATCGTGTGTATCCGACACGGAATACCTGCAGATAGCTTTGCTCACGATAAAGCCGCTATGTATTTACAGTGCTTGCATGTATAGAACAAAATAATCTTTAATTTCAGACAATCTTGTAGCTTAGTATAACCGGCGAAATATATATTGAATTACACGTTAAACCAGTTTTTCTCCTTTACTTTGTAGGCACAGTCTGTTAAGAGGTCACTATAACAACTACCCAAGTACGCTATACACAGTACAGGCGGGGTTAGTAAGCCTGGCCTATAGCTTGCTTAGGCAACTAAAATCGTTTTTAAAAGAAAAGAGGGAAAAAAAGGCTACAGTCTCTTAAAACGACTTTAGATGTTTAAAATGCATCAAGTTAGGTATTATGAGAATGTAACAAATAGTTTTTCGAAAAGAGATGTGTTCACCGCGAAAGTAGTCGCGGCGATCATCTCCTAGAACCCCAACCTCCCCCACCCTCCCCCGACGCTAATGTGCAGAAAATTCGGTCAGAGCTTACGAGAGCCCGGTTGTCAAACTTCCAATTTCTGACAATATGAGCTAACGATCGAATATCGACCAATCCGGGTCAGACGTCGTATATAATACGTTATGAATACAACGCCCACGCTAGACAGAAGCAGGCAGATGAAAAGTTTACAACCATCCCTTTGTAGTTGCGAACGCCTTTTAACTCATCAGTTTTGAAACGTTATAGATTTGTAAGCACTCACTTTGACACGGTCAAACATATCTCTTCACCGTAGCAATGAGATTCCAGTCCCTCCTCGTGGCGGCGACGCTCCTAATACAGGGGGCTGACAGTAATAGTGCCATCTGCACGAGTCCGCGCGTTGTCGATGATGGGCAAGGAGTCACGTACGAAGGTCTTAATCGCAATGGCATCGAAGTATTTCTAGGCATTCCCTTCGGGGAAGATACCGGCGGCGTGAATCGTTTCAAACCGCCAAGACTTTACGTGCCTGCACAAGGCACTGTCATAAACGCCAAATCATATGGTCCATCGTGTCCGCAGTCAGTTGGAACAGCTTCCCCTCCGTTCGCATATACGGACGTGACGGAAATCTCGGAGGATTGCCTGAATCTTATTATCGGGCGCCCAGTGGGCACGACAAAACATAGCCGTCTCCCAGTTATGGTGTGGATTCACGGCGGGGGGTTCTGGACCGGACAGAATCGAGAGGTGACCACATCTCCGGATGGTATGGTGCGTGAATCTGTTGCAAACGGGCTACCAGTCATCATGGTGGCCATCAATTATCGCCTTGGCTTCTTCGGGTTCGCGCAGTCTGCAGCTCTCGAGGCTGAGGGCTCCGAGAATGCCGGCTTAAGGGACCAGCGCCTAGCTCTAGAATGGGTTCGCGAACACATTGATCAATTCGGGGGAGACCGGGATAAAATCACCATTTTCGGGCAGTCCTCCGGCGGTTTAGCTGTCGGGATGCAGATCATGGCATATGGGGGAAGCAAGCCTGTGCCGTTCCAGCAAGGCATCTGTGAGAGCCAAAATAATGAACCTGGTATTACTGGAAACTTCACGATTGATGCTATGCAGCTTGTGGTCGACGCCGTTGGCTGTAATTCTAGCGACCTACATTCAGCAGAAACGGTAGAATGCTTACGCGACTTCGGCATGGAGATCCTACTCAATGCATCCATTGCGACACACTTCACAGATGTCGCTCACAATATTGGCGATATTTGGCTTCCGGTTGTCGATGGTGATTTCTTGCCAGCTGCGCCCTCGCAGCTCATTAAGGAGGGAAGGTTTGCCAACATCACGACCATGGTTGGATGGTGCGAAAACGACCTTACTATATATACCGACACCACCATCTCGACCGATGAGCAGGTGCACAACTTCATCCAAGGTTACGTGCCGACTATGACCAGTGCCAACGTGGACAAGTTGTTGTCTCTATATCCGATCTCCGATTTCAAGCCCAACGAGGCCGCAAATAAATCAAGTCAATTCTACCGCGCAGCGCAAGCCTTCCGCGACATCCTGATGGTATGCCAACCCATGTTCTACGCCGAAAACCTTGCTAAACGCGGGAGCGATGTCTATCTATTCCACTGGAACCAAACAATCAGCGACCAGGTGATCAAAGGGTTGAATAACGACACGGGCTACGGCGTGATCCACACCTCAGACTTAGAATACGTCTTCGGCAACCTCTCTGCGTTCGATAATGGCGAGTACCCATTCCAGCCTACACCAGCCGACTACTCCCTAGTGTCCCGAGGTTCAAGGTCGTGGTCTACATTTGCTAGCACGGGGAATCCGAGTTTAAAGGGCCAAGACACGTTTTCGGGATTTACGATTGCGTTCCATGGGTCGGATGAGGTAGACATTTTCATCGCTGGAGGACCGTTTGAAGGACTATCACCTATTGATGGACCTGTTTTGAATGCTCAAAAGCTAAGGGAAAGATGCGCCTTCATCAATTCGGATGAGATAATCGAACAACTCAGATACTGACCCGGCTACATGACTGAGGAGATTCATAAAATGCCGTCTCATACTCCACTTCTCCAGGCGATTGGCGGTGTTACTCTAGTTTATCGCAATGTGTTCCATATTCAATTAGCCTAGCACGCCTTCAACCTACTGCAACCTGCAAAGCTACAGGTTGACGGAAGCTGAGGCTGTTTGTAATAAAATCATATTAGTTGTCTGAGAATCGGACCGAATTTCTGACAAGAGTTCATCCAATTTCATATAGCCACGCGCTTTAATTTCTCCTATACTTACGACAGTAACTATTCCTTCAACTCCAGCTATGGAACTTATAGATATAGTTAACATCGAACAGACTTTTAACAATTATAACCCGAGATTTCCCTTTTCTTTTTCTTTTTCTTTTTCTTTTTCTTTTTCTTTTTCTTTTTCTTTTTCTTTTTCTTTTTCTTTTTCTTTTTCTTTTTCTTTTTCTTTTTCTTTTTCTTTTTCTTTTTCTTACTATTTTTCTTACTACAAGTTTCAATAGAAGAGTATGATTAGCTTGGATATGGAGGCACAAGCGTAGATATGGGTTTTCGGATGCTAAGTGTGAGGCGTGCAAGGAGGCCCGATCACACTGACGTTTTTTTCCTGGTCAAGTGAATCTGGCGATACAATTGATCGTACAAGAAATTCCAAACGAACTTGGATTCCATCCTGTTTCTAGTAAGGGAATAGTGATGCGCAGACCAGTCGCTTTGTTTAGCAATGAATAATTGACAGCCTATCAATGATAGGTCCGCAGGGAAAATTCAATGCTGCATTATCAAGGACTGACTTTTTCTGTACTAGGCTTTCTCCCTATGAAGCGCTTGTAGGGAACGCCGTATTCGAGAAGTCTTGCTAAATTGTGTGTTACCTCTCCCGTGGCGCAGGACTTCATCAATCTAGGAACTCTCGAAACGATGTTCATGATCCCGAAAAAGCCACCCAGTTCGCCTTTTCCGGGTCCTCTACACATTCCTCAGACTGCCCGCACAATTCATATCTAATCAACTCGGAAACTCAGTTTAACAACAGGGTGGAGAACACCAAACTAAATCATGCATTCAATAACATGATGCGCGTTTGGGAGGAAATTTACCTTAATCTTTACTCTACTTAAGCCTCTTTTGCCGATGTAAAATCTCGTAGGCGGTGGGTTTTGAATGACCGATTTCGTAGCAGGTTGGGCCCGAAGATATGGCAGACCAATGGATGAATTCGATCCAGAATTAGGACCCTGCCCCCCCCCCAGCTTCAGTAGTGTCATCGCGTTACGCAAGTGTTAATATTGCAATGCGACTAGAGGAGCCAGTTTCAAAAGCAAGTGGTTGACCACGCGCGCGCATGTCTTAGGGTGATTGCCACCGTCATCGTACCGGTGACTACAATAAGCCTGACAGCCCTAGTCAAAATGCTGCAAAGATACACTGTCATTGCATTCACGGAGTTGTTTCGCTTCAACTTTTATAATATAAGTACAGTTACACCTCTCGACGAAATAGCAATCGAAGATGTCAAGCTTTTCGTACATCGATTGTTCAATATAACCTATAGAGCATCCTGAGTTACCTTAAACCTATCTCAGCCGACTAATAATAACTATAAACCGGTTGCTTTAGGTGCTTAAAACCATTACAAAATGCGGACAAGGGCCACTTAATACATTTGTCAATCAAACACAGCCCATGCAGGCGGCTTACTTCGGTACGTAGAATTCTCACCCTTCAAGTCACTCTGATTCCGCTTTTACAATGGAAGTCGACAGTGATAGCGTTGAGCCTCTACGACCTAAAAGCAGCTTTCATTAGCATCGCCAATATCATCATCCATAGAAAGGAGCATGAGTTTCCACTTAATGGATCATGAAAGCTACAGACATTATGGCATACTAGCTATCCTCGAAGCAGACAGCAGTTACACTTAATCAGCTTGATCAAAATGCGGGAAAATCAGAAACTAGTGATAAATAGAAATCTCGTTGCTGCTATACTGATCATTCGGTTCTAAACAAATGCCGTATGCAACAAAACCTGTTGCGTGAAGCCCTCCGTAGTACTCCTATCGCCGGTTCAAGTTAGAGTATTACAGAAGATGATTACGGCAAGGGGTTGTCTAGCAGCCATGACTATTTGGGCATCTAGGAGTGTTAGACTACGTAGGCAATTGCAACTAAGGTGAGCAAGCAGGAATCTGATGCTATGCAGATCCTTAGAGGACTGCCCTTGTCATTGAGCAGCTGGCGCGAAAGGGACGGCTACAAGCCGGCTGACCAAACTCGACGTTGATTCCTCGTCTGATTTTGGTTTTGGGACAATTACCGAAGGATTCAATTTAGATTGCCTGTCGAACATAATAGTCCCGTATATATACTGTGAAATATATCTGTGTCGCTCTCTTTCGAACTTGACAACCTGAGAGAAACTCGCCACCGACCCCACTAGAGAGGGAAGAGTAGCTTCGTATTAGAGCGTATCAATGCGATAATGCACGATCCGCCTTTTTGTCCCACGTCATTGATAGTGCGCGCGTTGAATGCGGGGAAGCCTGTATAAAGATAGCTGTGTCAAATTTCAAATAGCTGGTTGTAAAGATACGAAGTTTCCATTCGTGTGTTACTATTAAATTTTAACTTAATGATGACGTTGCACAATCTATTCTGCTTACGACTCGTGCTGCTGATGTTGCTGAGGTCGAACGTCACTACGGCGTGTTTTGTCACCATCTCAGTAGATGCCTCGCAGATCTTGGGGAACTGGACCCCCGTGAACCGGTTCTTCGGATGCGACGAACCGAACTTCGCATACTATCCCCGGGGCCAGGAATTGATCAGAAAACTTGGGCGGATCTCGAAATCGCAGACATACTTTCGCACGCACAACCTCCTGACTACCGGTAATGGCAGCCTGGTCGGAGTTCCAGCCCTCAAGTGGGGTAGCACCAATGCGTATACCAAGGGCGACGACGGCAAGCCTGTGTACAACTTCACTATCGTAGATCGTATCTTCGATGCCTACTTGGCTGGGAACGTCAGGCCGTACGTGCAGGTCGGTTTCATGCCTCTGGCTCTCGCTGATAACCCTGAGCCGTACTTCTTTGACTTTGACTCTAATTCGGATGTTAATGTGATTTATACCGGGTGGTCGCATAAGCCTCAGAACTACCAGGCGTGGGAGGAGCTCGTGTACCAGTGGGCAGCGCATTGTCTAGAGAAATACGGAGAGGACGAGGTACTCTCCTGGTATTGGGAAGTGTGGAACGAACCAAATATAGCATGTGAGTGCTCCTATGATGCCCACTCTCAGGGATCAAGTGCTCATTTACTGCAAGACTGGAATGGGACTACTGAAGAGTTTTACATGCTTCATGATTACGCTGTCGCGGGCATCAGAAAAGCCATCCCACAGGCCCGTGTGGGGGGCTGTGAAGCAGCAGGTGGCGCAGCCGGCACGTATCTCAACGACTTCCTTGTCCACTGCCATTCGGGTACGAACTATGCATCAGGAAGCGTCGGTACACCCCTTGATTTTATCTCGTTCCACTCCAAGGGCCTGCCTTCGTGGATCAACACAACAGATTCAAACGGGTTTGTACGGATGAACGTGTCCACACAGCTGCAGCAGATCGATGAGGCCTTCGAGGTGGTGGCCTCGTTTCCTGAATTCAAAGATACGCCTATTGTCATGGGCGAGTACGACCCAGATGGTTGTGCAGCCTGTCAAACCCCGGCCTACGGGTATCGCAATGGGTTGCTCTACTCTGCCTACACAGCCGCCAGTTTCATGCGTGCTGTCGAATTAGCACGAAGGCGAGGTATCAATTTGGAGGGAGCCTTGACGTGGGCATTTGAATACGAGAAAACGGAGCTGTTACCTGATGGAGACCAGTACTTTGATGGGTTTAGAGTATTAAGTACTAGGGGCATCGACAAGCCGGTGTTGAACGCGCATCGTCTATTAGGCATGATAAGTGGGCAGCAAGTCCAAGCCTCCAGCTCAGGACAGACGCCCTTAAATGTTGTGTTAAGCGACAGTGTGAGAGGGAATGAGACAGATGTGGGTGTCGTTGCAACTTTGGATGGAAACACGGCCTACGTGTTCATATGGCATTATCACGACGACAATCTGGAATTTCCCGACGCGAATATCAGCCTGGCAATACACGGGTTACCATTCTCTGAACAGGCAAGTTTGATACATTGGAGAGTTGATAACCAGCACGGCAATGCCTATCAGCGTTGGATTGAAATGGGATCACCGCAGTCGCCGAATAACGAGCAATATCAGCAGCTAGTGGATGCTGGTACATTAGCAACCCTCGGGGACCCGCAGGTCGTTTCTGTGATAGATGGTGGGATTGCTTTGAACTTTTCGTTACCTATTAGAAGTCTCTCCTTGATCGTGTTAGAGAAGGAATAATTTCGTACATTGATCAAATTATTAGGCACTTACTTGAAGTGGGCTGACGAAACGCGTATTGAATCCTAATTGACACTTTATTGACTTCGATCGCGGAAGAAATTAAACGAGGTAATTGGGATAAATAATTCAGGAGTCAAGAAACGAAGTAAGTATTGTCGAATCGTCCTGGATGGTGCGTAAAAGCGATGATACCGGTACCTGGCTCAGTCGCGAAGGCAATCCATGTCCGACTAGCCACAACCGAGGCCCTATGATGTGTAGTTCGCCTGGTTCAACAAGGCGCCATTCCTCGTTCTATCCCATTCCGACACTACCTAGCTTTTCTAGCGTTTTAAGCTCGGTATAGAGGAACAGCGTTGCTGACCCATCCGCGTCCGTTTCAACATAGTCGACATGCAGAGGTATGCCAAGCAGGCGGTCGACCCATCAGTCTTGTTCTTTTAGCGCTGTATATACCTGTGCCATGATTCGATTGAAGCACCAAAACGAAGATCATGAGGCGCATAAATCGAAAATACCCCCTCTTTTAGGTAGTTATCCAGGTACTTTGGCTGCCCTTGTGGCTTGGTTATCAGGGTTTGGCCTTAGCAAGGGCCTGTGGCAACAACCATCACTTGCAACGGCAAGCTGAGTTCCATCTATTGACTAAATAGCTATTTAATATTAATAGTTGTCTTATTAGACAGGTAATAATGCTAATAGGGATATAGTATGGAGCAGTGTCATTAGAATGAGCTGTCTGCGCTACAATCTTTAGATATCGACGCTCCCTCGTGTCGGAAGAAAACGTGGCGGAAGGCAACTTATTCTCTTACTATCCTCCCGAACACTCGTTGGTCCTGTGTCACTTAGGCGCAGTTCTGGTCTCGGGCGTTAATTCTTTCAAATACGCTTCACTTAGCATGATTACCTCAATAGTCAAAGGAATGTTCCCCAATGAGTGGCCCTGCGAGGCGGCTACGCTAGGGTTATAATGACCCTCAGTCCGCCACTGTGAACACCAATCTCAACCAACATCTAAGTATTCATAGATGGTGCGGTGTGCGAAACATAGCATAATCATCTTCATCCAAATGGTCTACTTCTAGCTGCACGGACACGAAAGCGGTGGTGCGAGATCCCGCGTACCCCATAATTTCTGCATTGCCAACCTTCCTTATCGCCTGACTTCAAAACAGGGGCCGCTCTAAGTTTTTTCCGTGCTCGGACTATATATCATTCCCAATTCCTTTCTGCACTGCTACTTAGATGCGGTTTTGGATACCGTTTCCCTTTGGCTGCCCACACCGCGAGCCGGCATTGGAATAGGTCCTCCCGGGGAATCTCCGTTCCTCCCGGTGAGGATTTCAACGCCGGTCTCCGTAACAAGCAAAGTATGTTCTATTCAGCTGTCAGCAGCGAGATGCCAATTGACGCCTTTTTAACTTACCAAACTGGGCCGTCCTTTTGCCATCAACGGTTACATTGGTCCAGTTATCCGGCCAGCATATGTCATGTGGCTTCCCCAACGTAATTATGGGCTCGATCGTGAAGGTCAGGCCTGGCTTGCAGATGCCGGCGGCCTTGTTCTTAGCGTAATGTGGTATCCAAGGTGGAGGGTGAAACTCGGTGTTGATGCCATGGCCACCCCAAGTCGCAATAACTGAGCATTTTTTAGACTTAGCATGCTTCTCAATTACTTTTCCGAATTCTCGTATCGGTGCACCAGGCTTCACTAGCTTAATCGCCTCATCCAAGCATTCTCGCGCCGTCTCAACGACCCGAACTGAATCCGGGTCAAGCTTAGCTCGATTCCCGATATAGTACGTCTCATTCACATCTGCGTGATAGCCCCCGTGATATAGCGAGATATCAAGATTAAGTATATCGCCATCGAGAAGGACTCGGTTGTCGGGTATCCCGTGGCAAACAACTTCATTCGGGGACGTGCATAGAGACTTGGGGAATCGGTTGTAGTTTAAGGGAGACGGATACGCCTATTAAGGTCAGAACAGACTAATCCTGTATGGGGGGCTTTGTGCTTACATTCCGCTCTATACAAGCATTATGGCAGACCTCGTCCAAGTAATCCGTAGTAACACCGGGACGAAGTTCTGCAGCGACGATGTCCAGCACTTCGCGAGACAGTCTACAAACCTTGCGCATTGCCTCCTGCCCTTTGCCGTCCAAAAAGAGCCATTTAGTCCCCAGGCGCCGTTCAGCTGCTGGCACGCCAGTGTCGGCCCAATCAGGGCGCTTGATAGATTCAGGCACGATGCGTTTGAGAGAAAGTGGGTAAACGGGTCGGATAGTGCCTGTGAAATGGTACGCCGGAAAAGGATTGTAAAAACCTGCTTCGAATTGTCAGGATCCTCATATATATTATCGAATTGATTTTTGTAAAAAGTTATTTTTGAGACCGTACCGATTTTCATCTTCGAGTCCTTTTGCGCCGTCTTGTGTGAAGTTTTATGTTGCATCTATGTAAAGCAATACATTTAGCTGAAATGCTAAGTTAGAAGGAAAAGAATGATGAGTGAACGAACCCAATTCCTCTGGAAACAATCCTGAGAACAGAAGAAACTTTCTTTGCCTTGTTTCAAACAAGTTGGACATTGTAAGCTTCCAGTGTCTTTCTCACAATCTTTACCTAGACATTTTGTATTTGATACAGCTTTTGACGGATCGTTGGTTCCCATGTTTTTTCAAATTGAATATTAAAGAAGCTCTTTCGAGAGATGATCGTTCTGAATTACGATGCACTTGAGCAATAGGAAAAAGAGTTGTTCAATTTGTTGTGATAAAGGGTCTTATTTGGTAGAGTACGAGGTACATAGGTACATAACGTATAAGTCAGCCTTAGCGCGCCCTTTAGACGACATGTACCTAGGTATCCATGTATAGTTATGGGTTATTATTATCTAAATTAGGTCATATCTATAGTGCAAAGTAGCGAAATATTGGAATATACACAGTGTTGGTTACAGCCTGCTATTTCGTTAAAGTAGATTCAAGATTTTCTACTCAAACTTCAGAGGTTTAGTTGTGCTATATTCACGGCTAACAGTGAAATGGATGCTCTACTGTTGTTCACTTCATTTCCATTCATATCAACATGTATATTTCCAAAAATTGTAGTGCAACATCCATTCCATTAGGCGAGTGAAACCAGTATTTGCGGTCAGCCTAGTAACCAATCTGCATAGAGTATCCATTAGCCCCTTGCCATTCTAGTAGTCCTTAGAACGTGATGTTCGGGTATGCCTCGAGCACATGAAGCCCATCTGCTTGACATAACCAGACACCGGACCAAAACCCCCATAAATACATCAATAGGCTCTTTGAAGTTGAACAGCAAATGAGTGCTAGCACTCACACTGATCCCCGCTACTACACGACGCCAAAATCATCAACCACGCAGAGAGGGTTTTTCCCCGGTCCTCAGAAAATACCAGCGACATGCACGCGCTGAGTACTTGAAAGAAAATGGCCATTAAGACCATACAGAGGTTGGAAGAGCTCATCAGCCATCTCATAGGAGGCCTAACTCCACGAGCAGGGGTTGAGTCAACGCCTCTGTTAGAGGCAGGTATAATGACCGTAAACCGGAGGGTTACCATAATGTCTTGAAAGCCCAGGTCCATCCTTCCGGGGGTGGGGGCTGGCGATGCGAACATGTTGGGTTTGTTTTCACGATCTATGGCCGGGGGAATCCTCCTTGGGAGGGGAAATAACTTTCGCGCTGATGGTCCAGAGGGTGCCAGAGGGTCCAGGGTATGCGGAATAGTAGCTTTTGGTCTTTAAGGCACTCTGATCGGACAAAGATTTAGAGCACGTGGAAACTACCAATATAGTATTTATTTTCAAGAACAAAAGTTTGACCGGCCAAGAAGCAGTCGATGCGGCGATGCCGATATTTATAGAGACAATCAACAGTCATAAATCTAGGAGCCGATAGCATGATCGCGTTTGGGTTTCGAACTTTGCTTGGAAGTCCTTCAAGAGAGACATCAGTCTATGACATCCCCTGAGGTCCAAGCACTCGCTTGACGTTCTTGCAAAAGCAGTTGAATTCGAACTAAAGGTATAGCCAATCGTTTTTTAGCGTTTTCAGAGAACTAAATTCTTTACAAGCTAATTATCCGTCGTTACTTTGCTTTCAGTTAGGATATTCCCATGGACATAATTCTTGATGTAAATAGCTTTAAATCAGATTTAACAATATACAACTTAAATAGCCGAGAAAAACTACATAAAAATAAGGGTTAGTTTATGATATTAAAAGCAAAAAATAAGCGTAAAGTAAGAAGCAAGGAGAAGACAACAACAATAACAGCAGTCTGGGGCTTTGGGATCATAATTATTCCGTCTAGATTCTGTATCGAGAAGCAATTCAGTTGAGCTTACGCAATAAATACAACAGGACCAAGCTTCTAGGTTCGCTTATAAATTAAGTACCAGCTGCGATTGTGATGCTGGTTACCCTTTAGTTTTGGCAGCAGCTTCAGACCTCCACCTCGAACTTCGTGTGTTTGAGTTTTGCCAACGCCGAATTCTAGACTTCTTCTAAGGGAGCTCCTAGACCCTGGATGTTGATGTAAATCTTTTGCGTATGTCATGGGAAACCTGATCATCGCTTTGCGCTGGGCAGCCTTCGCAAGAGACAGGGTGAATAACTGGGGGGTCGACATGAAGAGCCGACACATTAATATGAATGAATATTTGATGAGGTTGTGGAAATAGACTTCGAAGTTACACTCGATCTCCTTGGTCAAGAATTTTGATACGGCGTTGTACAAGATGCATTTGGGTCAGTCGAGATCGTTTTCTATCTTGTCCAACGCTCTAAGAAAGTCTGCACGTCAAACTCGATCCCAGTTTTAACTGTTCAGTCTCCGATTGCTCAGCGCATCTAGCAATTAGAGCAACATCTACAGGTAGTCTGTAGGTATGTAGATACATGTGAAGCCGTCCCATGCATTTTTAAATGCAAAACCCTGTATAATCCAGGGATGCAGGAAAAGATAACTGGCAGGAGGTCTATAATGTAACAAGCTCGCCATCACTAGTCACGCCTTGTTAGTTCACGAGCAAGTTTTCCCTAGCAACATGCAAGCGCCCCAATCCCGCAACGCCATGAAACCGATAGTGCCCGCAACCCCCGCATAAGCGCGGTCCTCCACTACGAATAGACCAAAGCCATCCCTTGGATCCCATCACCTTTCCTGTGACCGCCCGTCAAGCCACTTACTCATATAAGGCCCGTCAAGCCAGTAGCCAAGTTTCCTATAATAACTCCTGACACCCACGCCACTAATGACACTAATCTTGACACTTCCATGCTCGTCGCGGGCGATGCGCTCCGCCTCTTCCATCAGAAGGGTGCCGAAACCCTGATGCTGAAATTTCTTGGGATCCCTGGCGTGCACAGGCACAGCGGTGCCATAGACATGTAGCTCCCTCACCAGACTCGTCTGTTGTCTGACGAGTTCCTCGCGATACGTGTATCTCTCGGTGCACTTCCTCAATCGCAGGAGGCCGACCAGGATGTCCTGCTTCGGGTCCTCGTACGCCAAGAAGGTCTCCCAACCGCCATTGGCCGTGTAGTCGCGCCGCACTAGCTCAATTTGGCTCGGTCGGATCTTGTGCTTGACCTCGTTGATGCCAACCTCACGTGTCCGCACATCGCGACACGTCGTCCCGAAGTCTTTCATCCGCGCCAGGGCTAACTCTCTCAGATTTCCGTTTTCTACGCCTGATGTGACCAGAGGCATGGGGATATCTCTCTGCACGCGGTAGATTCTTGTCCACGGAGGTACCAGTGCCAATATCCGCGCCACTATGTCGATGAGGGCATTAGGTGTGTAATTCTGATATCTACCGGTTCGCCAAAGCTCGTAGAGACCGGTGCCACGAATGACGAGGGTAGGGTAGATCTTCAGTCCGTCAGTTCGAAAGGCGGGATTCTCGAAGTATTCGCGGAACTGATCGAGGTCGCGCTCCATGCCAACGTTAGGCAGGTCGGGCATCATGTGCGACACGACCTTGAACCCGGCATCCTTCGCGAGGCAAAAAGTCTCGGCAACGGCGGCGACGGTGTGACCCCGGTTGGTATCGCGTGCGACGTCCTCGTACAGAGACTGGACGCCGACCTCGAGCCGGGTACACCCGTACCGCAGCATGTCGGTGAGATGCGGCTGCAGGCAGTAGTCGGGCCGGGTCTCGATGGTAATACCGACACACTTGACGTTGCTCATCTCGCCGGCCTCGACGGCCTCATCGACGTTGGTTGTCTGGTAGCCGCTCAAGGCGTTGTGCAGCTGGGCGATGAACTCTTCACGGTAAGGGACGGGCAGGGACATGAAAGTGCCGCCCATGATGATATACTCGACCTTGTCGACAGAGTGGCCGAGAGACTTGAGCTGGTCGACACGGCCGCGGGCCTGCTCGAAGGGGTCGTAGCGGGCGCGGATGGCGCGCATGGACGTGGGCTCATAGCCGGTGTAGGACTGGGTGCTGTACTCGAAGTCGGAGTCGGGCCCGCCGGGGCAGTAGACGCAGATGTTGCCGGTGTAGGCGATGTGCGGGCAGCGGTGCGGCTTGCACATGACGGCGACGACGGCGATGCCCGAGGACGTGCGGATGGGCTTGGCGACCAGCCGCGGCAGGATGTATTTCTTGTAGTGCTCGGGCACGGCGGCGATGATGGCCGTCAGCGGCGGGATGTTGGCGAGCCGGTGCTTGCGCGACAGCTTGGTGCGCAGCCCGTTGAGGTTGATGTCCTTGCGGGGGTTCTGGGGGTGTCTGGGGTCTTTGGACGCCTCGTGGTCCTCGATGAGCACGTTAGCGATTTCGGCGCAGCACCGCAAGAACCGCTCGTTCTCGGGCGCCAGGTTGACGTCCTTCTCCTTTTTCCTGCTCGGCGCCGTGACCGTGACCGTGGCCGTCATGGTGGCGGTGGCCATGTCGATTTGCCGGTCTGATTCTTTATGAGAGTAATCACCCGATCGACGTCCCTACCAACACGAATATCTCGAGGTGGGGTGTACGTGGACAAGGCTACTCAGAATTGATTGTTGCAAAAGATGAGGCGATGGCAAACAGGGAAAAATTCCGTTTCATGAATGATGGTGGGGCAGTTTCATGTGTCTACAGGTACTTAGAATGCGGGGTACAAGTACTAACGTATGCTGCCCCCTTTTGGCCATGTATAGCGATTGGCCCACCCCCCTATCACCCTAATACCCCTTTTTCTCTCCACCACAAATACTACTAACACTAATACTACGAAAACTACTAACGCTACTAGTGCAGCCTATATAGCTAATTAGAATAAATAAAAAAGATCGAATTTGAAAAGCAATTGTAGCTATCCGATTTAGCAACGCTTCTAGCGTTTATAAAGGTGCTAATTTATTTAATATTTTACGTACTACTTTTCGCTATTGCTTAACAAGTATAAAAACTTGCAAAAAAGCAATAAAGCCCTATTAAAAGTTTATTATACGCGTTATTTTTTAAATATAAATTTAAAGCTAACTTTTAATTATTTAAGCTTTTAAAACATTTGCTTGCTATTATTTAAAAGCTAAAAAAAACTTTAAGCTATTAAATATATAATAGTATTATTAATTTTTAATATAATACTTTAAATTAATAATTTAATAAGCTTAAAGTTTTAACTAATAATAAAAAAACGGAGCTTGTTATAAATTTATAAAATATTAGTTTAAAGCTTATTAATAAATCTATTTTTTATATAATATTGCTACTAAAAGTATTTATAATATAAATAAAAAAAAATTAATAAAAAATATAAAAAATAATATAAAAGTTATAATTTTATATATAAAAAAAACAACTAATTATTAATTAAACAATTATAAATAAGTTTAAATTATTAAATATATTAAAATTAATAGTTATTATTTATTACTATTTATTATATTTAAAAGTAAGCATATTTAAAAGTTTTAGTTAAACTATAAGAGTTACGGGTAGCTGGTGGCTACCACCCGCAATAGCTGGCTATACGCCCTCCGGGCTGCACTAGCTCTAGTAGCTACTGCAGCTATACTTAAGCATATAAACAAAAAAACAGCAAAATCTACTCCGTAAATCTTGCTCCTTTTTATTTTGGTTTTTTATTTATAAATTCTATATAATATAGCACTTATTATTAAAGCTTTATCTTTTTTAAATATAAAATATTATAATTTATAAATTAACTATTTAAAGCATTAAAACTACTTTTAAATATTTTTTATAAATTAAACGGAACTATATTAAATGCTATATATTAGTATAAACATTTGTTACTATAAGCTTACTATATACCTTTAAACTAAACTGAACTAAACTAAACTAAACTAGATTAAATCTTAACCTATATTTTTATTATAGTAAAATTACTTAAAAAACGTGCTAACTTTAAAAAAGTAGCTAAGAAAAAAGTCCGCTTTTTATTAAAAAATATAAAAACTTTAGCTCCTAAACTTAATAAAGCTTTAATATTTAAAATATAATATAAATTATTATTACTTATTTATAAATATATTTTAAAACTTAGTATTATAACGTTAAATAATGCTAATAAAAAAAACTTTAATAATTTTGTTAAAGCTATTAAAAAATTTAACTAATAAATTAATAATAAAATATTTATAAAAAAATAATACTATAATAATAATAATAAGCTATATAAAGCTATTAGTATATTATTATAAAAGTTTATAGTATACTACTTTAAAAAAAATAATTTTATATTTTTATTTATATTTTTAACTAATAAAGCTAAAAGCGTAATTTTTAACGCTATAGAACTAATAAATAAATATAAGTTTTGTATACTTTATTAATATTTTAATATTTTTTAAAAAAAATTTAAATTTAAAAAACTTATGCTATATTTTAATTATTAATAAGTATAAAATTTTTATAAACTTTTTGTTGCTATAAACGCTTAATTAAATATTATAGTTAAATAAGTTTAATATTTAAATATAAAAAGCTTTAAAAAAATTTTAAACTTAAAAATATATAATATAAGCTTAAAAAGTAAAGTTAAAACTTTAAAAATAACTATTAAATAGCTATAAAAGTTAAATAATATAATAAATATATTTATTTTTAATTTTATATATACTATATTTAATTTTATATATAATATTTTAAACTGTTTATTTAATAAATTAAAAAATATAACTATTAAATATAACTATTTTTAAAAATAGCTATATAATTTTAACTAATATATAATAAATTTAATTTCTTATTATAATATTACTTTAAATTTAACATAAACTAAAAATAGTATTTAAAAATTTATTAAAATATATATTTTTACTTTTTATAATAATAAAAATAAAAACAACGTAAAATTTAAAGTATAGCTATAAAAAATAAAAAACTATATTATTAATAATATTAACTAGTTTTTTAGTAATATTTTTATTATAGTAAATATTAAATTTTATTTAAAAAGTATAATTATAAAATATTTATAGCTATATTTAGCTAATATTTATTTTAAAATATTAATAACTTTGCAACAATTATTAATATATTTATAAAATAACTATTATAACGTTAATACTTTAAAAAAAGCAAAAATAAAATACTAAAGATTTATAATATTAAACAATTTTATAAAATTTATTACTTTTAAAATAAATTTGTTTATTTTATAAATAAAACTTATTTAAATAAAAAATAATAAAAAAAAAAGTTTAAAAACAAACTTTCCGTATAATTAAATAATAAAATTATTTCTAAATATTTTAAACTAAATATAACTTTTAATATTTTTTATAAATATTATACCTAAATAGCTTATTATTTTAACCTTAGTAATTAAAAGCGTATTATAACTTATAAATTAAAAAAAATAACTAATTTTAACTTTAGCGCTACTAATAAAAGTTCTAATTATAGCGGAAGTTAAAATAAACGTAAAAAAGCTTTTAATTTTTTTTATAACTTTTATAAATTAAAATTAAATATTAATAAAATATATAAACTTATTTTAAAAAAAAAATGCTTTAACTATTAATAAGTTAGCTATTACTAAAAAATATCTTAATAAAAAAGCTTTATTTGCTAATTAAAAAATATAAGTAGCAGCTATTTTTATATTATTTAGTTAAAACCTGTTTGCTTTTAAAAATAAAAATAAAAATAAATATAAAAATAAAAAAAATAACGTACACTAATAAATAAAAAACTAACCTTAAATAAATTAAACTCCTGCCTAAAGAAATTCTTAGAAAAAAGTACAGAAAACAAAAATAGAATCGATAGCTTTTTAGAAAGCAAACCTTTTTTATATACTTATACTATAAATAATAATAAATTTTTTTTAACTACTTATAACTTTTTCGAGGATATAAAAACAAACTTATATATAAATATAAATATAAACTTTATAGCAAAAATTATATAACACTTTTATTTATTTATAGTTAATAAGTTTTAACTTATTAATATAATAAAATATAATAGTACTAATAACTAAAAAATATATTAAGCTTTATTAATTATTTTTAAAATCTATAGAAAGATTTTTTAATAAATATTTATATTTATTTTTAAAATATAAAACAATATTATTTTAAAAAAACAGTAGTTTAAAAAATACAATATTTTATTAAACATTAAAAAATATATATTAATCTTTTTTTCTAATATATTATCCAGCTATAATATAAACTAAAATATAGCTATAAATAAAATAAACATTTGTTTATAATACCTTTATTATTAGCGTAATACTGATTAAAAAAAATAAAACCTTAAAAAAAAAAAAAAAAAAAAAAACAATAATAACTCGCTACTAAAAAATATAATAAAAAAAACCCTTAAAAAAAAAAGTAAAGTTTTTGTTAAAAAGTAACTTTGTTAAAAAGAATATTGCAAAAATATAATACAATTTTAATAGTTGCTTTCTGCTTATATTTAAGCTTATATAAAAAAAAAAAAAAAAGTTAAACAATAAATTGTTTAATAAAAATAAAAAAAAAGTATATTTACTAATTAGCAATTAAACAGCATAAAGCTTTATTATATAAAATATAATAATATAAATTAATATAAAAAAGAATTAAATATAGAAATAATTATAATAAATATTATTATTTTTAAAAATATATTATATTATAACTAGTTTATTTGCTAAATATAAATAACTAATATTTATAAAGTTAATAAAATAATTGTAAATAAAAAATTTATAGATTTTTTAATAAAAAAAGCAAAAAACTAAAGCAAAAAGCTATAAAAATTATACCTAAAAAATATTATAACTTTTTATAAACTTTTAATAAAATAAATTTTAATATTTTGCTACTTTATTAGCTATAAATAAATTATAAAATTAATTTTATAAAAAATAAGTTATTAAATAACTTAAGCTATATTTTGCTATATAAAATATTATTAAATAAGTTAAAAATAATAAAAAAATACTTAATAAATAATTTTTATAAAAGTTTTATTAAGCTTAATAGCGCTTTATTTATATTTTTTTGTTTTATTTATTAACAAACTAAATAGTAGCTTATAGTTTTATATAAACTATTAAAAATTAAATAAAATAACCTAAAAAAACTAGTACCCGCTTTTTTTAATTAAAAAATATTATTGTAAATTTTTAAAGCTAAAATCTTTAATAAAATCAATATTTACTAAATATTTTATTAAATCTAGGTCTAACCTAGTTAAAAAAATTTAACTACTTTTTATATATATTATAAAACGTACTATTATATTATTTTACTATTTAAACTTACTAATAAGCTATTTATATTTTAAAAGTATATTAACAATATACTATTTAACTTTTTAAACAATTTTTATAATATATATATAAATAATATTTTAGTTTACTTTAATAGTTTAAAAAAATACTATATATATATAAAAAAAATATTATAATAGCTATAAAATATTAGTTTATAAGCTATTTTTAAAAAGTTAAAATTTTATATTATAAAAACTAAGTTTTTAAGCTATATTATTAGCACTAAAAATATATAAATAAACTTTAAAAAAATATAAATAATATATAATTAAAAAGCTTTAACTACTATAAAAAAAATATAGTTATTTTTAAAGTTTTATAACTTTTATTAAAAGTTTATTTTTAAATATAACTAAATTATAATCTTTTTAAATTAATTAACTAAATAAAAAACTTTTTTTAAATAAATAAAAAAATATAATAAAACGTTTAAAGAATTAAAAAAAATATTAATTTTAGCGCTAATATTATATTACTATAATTATAACTTATTTATTTAAATAAAAATAAATATATTAAACAATATAGCTACTAATATAATAATATAATTATATAATAATAATAAGTAATATTTTATAGCTTATTTTTTTAAAACTTTAATAAAATATAAATTAAACTATAAAATATTAAATAAAAAAATATTTATAATAGTTTTAGCTCTAAAAAAATAGCGCTTAAAGTTAATTAGTTATTATTATAAAAAGCTATTTTTTGTTATTATAAATTATAAAACTTTAAAATATTTTAGTAAAAAATAATATTTTAATTTATAATAAATAAATTAAGCAATATTATTTTTAAAATATAACTTTTTAATTATTTATTGCTTAAATAAAAAAAATATAATCGCTAATACTTTGTTTTATAAATAAAAAAATATAGTTATTTGAAAAAAAAAAACAATAAATTTAATATTATATAATAATATTTTAGCTAATAAATAGCAATATAATATTTATATAAATAATATAAACTAAAATTGCAGTTTTAACAATAATAGTTTTAAAACTTTATATAAAATTAAAAGCTTTAATAGGCTTATAAATTATAAATAAAATATTAATAAAAAACTAAACAAATTTTAGTATAAAAACCTACCGATAAAACGCTTATATTTATAAAAAAAAAAGTTTTAACTTTTAAAATATAACTAATAGTTTTATTATATACTATAAAAAGCTAGTTATATTTAACTTTTTTTATTTTTAAATATATTTAATTTAAAAAGTATATTTTTATATATTAACTATATACTTTAAAAAAGCTAAAACTAAATAGTTAATTGTAAAAAAGTATTAATAGCTAAAGCTAAATAATAATTATAATATTTATATAGCTAATTATATAAAATGTTAGCTAATAAAAGTTTTAAAAAATAAAATATTAAAAAAGCTTATATTTTTATTAATATTAAATAAAATATAGCAATATTTAGTTATAAACTTTAAGCAAATATTTAAAAATAAATATAAATATAATAATATATTTATAATAATAAATTAATTTAATAAATAAACATAAATAGTTTTTTATACTATAAAAATAATAGCTATAAATATAGCTTATATATATTATAAAAGCTTATTTTACGTTTTTAAAATATTAGTTATTATAATATTAAATAAAAGCTTTTAATTTATATCTACTTTTATAAATAAGTTATATAAACTAATAAAAGTTATATATATATTAACTTTTATAAGTTATTATAAAATAGTAAGCTAAACTAAAATTATAAACAAATATTTTAATTAAAAGTTTAAGCTATATATTAGCTATTATTAAAACAACTAGTTAAAACGTATTTTTATAATAAATTATATATAAATAGTTTTATAATATAAATTTATTAATTTAATATTATATAAAATAAAAATAAAGTTTTTTATATTATTTTATTTTAACTAAAAAAATAAAACAGCAAAAAATAAATTAAAAGAAATGTTTATATATAAAATAGTATTATAAAAAAATATATAAAATAAAATATAAAAAATTATAAAGTACGTAAATATTATAAAAATATATTTATTTTAAGCGTAAGACTGTATAATATAACAAACTAATAAAAAATATTAAAATCCTAACTTCGATATAAAAAACTACATTTTTATTTTAAAAATAAAATAATTATAAAAAACTAATAAACTATTTAATAAACTAAACTACTTTATAATATAATAAAAATTTAAAATTAAAAACTATAATAAAAATATTTTTATATTTAAAATATTACTATTTTAAAAAGCAACTAACAAATATTATATAAATAAACTATAAAAATATTTAAATAACTTATTATTAAAATAAGTAGTAAAAAATTTAAAAAAAAAATAATAAAGCTTAATAACAAAAAAAAAAATTTATTATTAAAAAGGTATATATATTTCGAATTTATTATTATAAACTATAGTATTAAATAAATTAAAAGGGTTAAAAGGTAAATAATAAATAGTACTTAGTAAAAAACTTTAAAAATAGTACTAAAGTTTTAAAGGATTTTTATATAAATAACTTAAATATAGCAGAACTATTAGCACAATTAAATATATAAGTAGCAGCCGTAAAAAAGAATAAATTTAATAAGCTATACTTAAATAATAATAAGTTTATAGCAGTAGTTTATAGTAAAAAATAAATAAAAAAACGCTAGGCCTAAATATAAACAGTAATAAAAAAAAAGCTTATAATAGATTATAAAAAAGGTAGTTTAATAATTTAATAAAATAAGAGCTTTATAATTAATTTTATTAGCAAAAATTCGAAGTAATCTTTTTTTTTACTAGAAAACATTTAAAAACTACAGTTCGACTTATAAACAAATCTTTATTTTTTTAAAGGGGGGGTAGTTATAAGTAGCTAGTAGCTGCTACCCGCAATAGCTAGCTATATACGTCTTTTGGGCTGTACTAGCTATAGCAGCAGCTATTGCGGCTATACTTTAGTATATATAAACAAAAACAGCAGAATTTGCTCCGCAGATCCTGCTCCCTTTTATTCTAGTTTTTTATTTGTAAATTCTATATAATATAGCACTTATCTGCTGAAGCCTTGCCTTTTATGAGTGTGAAGTATTACAATTATTATATTTACTACTATTTTTATTACTGCTACTATTATATTTACTACTATTATTATTATATTTATTATTATTTTTATTATGCTTGTTTTTATTATATTTACTATTATTGCTAGTTTTATTATTTATATTAACGCTTATTATTATTATTAAAATTTTAATAACAATTTTTAAAAAGCTATTTATTTTTATTTTTATTATTATACTATATTTAATATATTTTATAATATTTTTTATAAATATTATATAAACTTAGCTATTAAAAACTAATTTAATAATAATTATTATAATATTAAAAATAAGCGTTTTTTATACTATATTTATTATATTAATAATAACTATAAATATAAACTAATATATATATATTATAAACAGCAGTATTAAATATTTTAGCTAATAAATATAATAAAGTAAAAAAACTTATTTAAACTATTTATTATTTTATAATAGTTTATTAAAACTATATTTAAAATATATAAAACTTATTTTAAACTAAAAAAAAAAGCTTATTAATAAGTTTAAAATTTATATTTTTTATATATTATATTATATTAATAAAAATAGTTTTTAAACGTATTATTTATAAATAATACGTTTTAAACTATTATAGCTATTTTTATTTTTATTTTTATTTTTATTATAGCTATTTTTATTTTTATTATAGCTATTTTTATTAACGTTGTAGCTGCTTTTTTTTTTTTTTTTTTTTTTTTTTTTT
Source organism: Xylaria sp. 218_066 (assembly GCA_019843955.1). Lineage (NCBI taxonomy): Eukaryota > Fungi > Ascomycota > Sordariomycetes > Xylariales > Xylariaceae > Xylaria > Xylaria sp. 218_066. Next base: position 26,077 of record JADKYC010000245.1, read on the forward strand.
TTTTTTTTTTTTTAATATTTACTATTATTACGTTTGCTAAAAAAGTTAAAAAGTTTTATAAAAATAATAAAAAGTAATAAAAAAAATATTATAAACTTTTTAAAAAATTTTATATTGCTATTTTAATAATTTAAAAATAAGCTATTATAATATTAAAACTGCTAAAATAAGTTAATATACTAGTTTTATTAAATTTAGCTTATTAATTAGTTAATTTAAAGCTTTT
>JADKYC010000246.1:0-26301 GCA_019843955.1 Xylaria sp. 218_066
TATTTAAAATATGTTAAGCTTGTTAGCACTTTTTTAATTATTAATTATATTTTTAGTTATATTTATTGTTACTATTAAATTGCTTTATTTTATATAGTACTAATATATTCGTTATTACTATAGTTTAGAATTAATTAAAATTATATTTTATAATAAACATAAATTAGTTGATTTATATAATCAAAAAAAAAAAAAGGTTTAGTACTATTTTTTAATAATATAGTTATTATTGTTTTATTTTTAACTGTTAATAATATTTAATAGGTTATTATAATTTATTAATATTATAATTACAAAATATAGCACTGTTATTGTATTATATGTTATTTTCTCAAACTTAATATATTTTATTTATAAACTAAATAAAATAAACAAGATATATTTATAAACTTAATTTAACTTATTATATTCTTTTATACATTATTTATTAAAGCTAAAAATAAAAATAAAGCTATTAAGTTAAAAATATCTAAATTAGTTTAAATATATTAGGAGCTTTATATATAAGTTTAATTGTGCTATTTCTTATTTCTTAGTTGTAAAAACTATCATATTATATTATATTAAATAATTTAAACTAGCTTACGTTTAATAACTATTATTAAATTAACTGTAATGCTATTAGCAGCTTTTACATATTTTTTATAATTTGGTTTAAATATAAAATACATCTTAAAATAGGTTAACTTAATATTAAACGCTTTTTTATATTTACCTATAGCAGCAAATATTTAAAATAATATTATGTTGAAAATAAAAAAAGCAATACTTTAATAAAAAATATTATAAATAACTTTAGCCATATAGTAGATGATAGAGACCCCCAAGGGGTCTGGGTCTAAATGCAGAGACTGCTAGGGACCCCCCGGAGGGGGTGTCACGTGACAGTCAGGTGACCCACAAGCTAGTGTACATATTATCTGCGGAGCAGATAATATGTGGTTCCTTCTTTCTTAATACATCATCCTGATTTTACCATAACACCCCAGTTTATTCTATCAGTAGAAATATATATTTAATAAAAATAGTTTTTTATATTTCATTTATTTAAACAACGAAAAAAAGTTTATTTTTTATAAACTGCTGCAGTAATATATTAAGAATAGTATATAATAAACGTTATTATTTTAACTTCATTTGCTATAATCTATATTCTATATTTTATTTGCTATACAAAAATATTTTATATTATTGTTTATAATAGATGTACTCTGTACGTAAATATATGGATTCCAAATTTTCACTTTTAATTATCTAGTTATTATAGCATTGAAAATATTATTAAAAGTAATTAAAGAAATAAAAAAGTTAGCGTTTATTATTAAAGTTATTATAGGTATAATTATTTGACGTAATAAAGTATAATGAATAAATAATTATTTTTAAAATAATTAAATTGATAAACTAATTATATTAAAAATATTGAAGCTAACGTTTAATTATAGTATAATGCTTTAACATAAACTACAAGCATCCAAACTACTTTACCATCTGGACTACTTAAAAAAAAACTTTTTATACGTTTTATTTTTTATCGTTAAATCCTTTAACTATAATACTATATCTGCTAAATATAATAATATTAATTTAGGGCTTGCTATACGGGCCAGTAAAGAAAGCTTAGGATTATTCCAATAACGTGTTTATAAAATCTATAACGTTTCTTATATAACCTTGTTGTATTAATTATAAAGATTTCTTTTAAAAAATATTATATTTACAAAAAGTTAAAAACTTATCAAAGCTAAAGAGCAATCGATTATACAACATATTATTAACTTTAATACGCGATTTTTGTTTCCGGTATAATAATATTAAAAATATAGCTAATTAAATGTTAGAATTACGAAATGAAATAAAGGTTAAAAAAAACTAGGTTTCGAACTTTATATAACGAATTTTAAAGCTTATAGTTATTAGTATATTTTAAATAAAAATCTGTTTAAATATTGCGTTTAGTTTTTTTTAAAAACAATAAATAAAAAATAAATAAAAATTATTTTGAAAAATATATATCGAACTTTAATAAAACTAGGTTTATAATAAATAAAACTTTATTTAATTCTATAGTTAATATATTTAATAAATTTTAAAAACTTATATTTATATAGCTAAGTAATTATAAATAAGCTATAGTTATTTGAGCTATTTTATTATATAGTCATATTATTTTATTTTATATTATTCTAATAAAATAAAACTATTTATTATTTTAATATAAAAAAAGTTTTAAATTATTATTTAAATAAAAAGTTAGTACTATAATAAATAGCTAAACAAAAAATAAATAAAACATACATTAAGTTAAACATTTTTATAAATATATAAATATTTATATAAAAAATTTTTTTTTGGATTTTTAAAAGTTATAAAAGCTATTATTTATATAATTTCAAAATTGTTATAAAGTATATAATATTATTACTTTTTATAGATTAATATATTTATTTTATAATTTTATTTTTTAAATATTAAATATTTTAGTTTATTAAAATAGTTATATAAAAAAAATCGTTAATATAATATAAAAATTTATAATATATATTAGCAAAAAGGATTTTTTATACATGTTTTTTAATATGTTTAATGTATTAATAATCATAAAAAATATATATAATAGTTTTTAAAAAACACAATTAATGTTAAATAATTTAGAATATTTAATTTTATGGCTAGACTTTTGTTTAGAAATTTTAATTGTTCAAAATTTAACTTTGATAGCTATTTATTAACGTTTAATTACTTTTTTAAAATTTAATTAAAGCTAAATTTTAAGCTTAATATATTTAAAGTTATATTATATAACATATAAATAGCTTGCTAATATTTATTATTAGAAGCTTAAGCGAGTTATTATATAATATAACTGCTATTTATTATTAGCTTATATTCTTTTAAAAAAAAGGTTAAAAAACTTTAAAAATTAAATAAAATATTTAGCTAGAATTATTATATAAAAAAAACTTAAATATAAAATAGAGGATTACTTAATATAAAAAAAATAAAAAAGATTTTAGCTAAAAAAAAAAGCTGCTAAACAAAAAAAAAATAAAAACCGTTGAAATATTCGTTATATAAAAAGGTAAAAAATACACATATAATATTAAAAAATCTATAGTTAAAGTTAGATATAATATTTATATATATAAAATTAATATATTAAAAACTAGTAAATTAAATTCTAATTAGAGTTACGTGGTGGAGCCTGGAGCCTGCAGAGTGGAGCCTGTAGAGCGTGTGGCTGGATTGATGGCTGTGCACTGCACTAGCCACTTGCCCGATTGGGAACCCCATTCACTGGGATCTGCCCCACCACGCACACACATAAAAACACCACCCTAGATAGCTGTTTTTCTTTTTCCTTCCTTTCTACTTTATCTGTAGATTTTTCGTACCAATATAGCACTTATTGTTGGACCTTTGCCTTTATATGTGTGCCAAGTGCAACAATTAGTTTAAATAAATTATTTATATTATAGTTAAAATATTTCTGATCATTTGTACGAAATATTGTTTTTAAGTAGTCCGGATACTTAAGTAGTCCGGATGCTTATAGTTTATATTATAGCTTTAAAAATAATAGTTTGAACTTAAATTTACTAGTTATAGTTTTAAAAACTTTTAAACTTTAAATTTTTAAAAAAGTTATAAAGCTTTTTAATAACTTTTTGCTTTAACTATTTTTATATTATAATAAATATAATTAGTTTAGTTATAAATTTAATAAATATATTTATAGCTTTTTAAAAAGTTTGTATTATAAAAGCTATAAGCTTTATTTTTATCAATATAATAATGCTAATATTTAAACTTTAGTTAATTTTAACTTTTAAAACGTTAATAAAATATTAATATAACTAATTTTAAATATAAATACTTTATAAAGCTTTTATAATTTTTATAATAAAGCAATATAATATAGCTATAATAATATTTAAAGCTTAAAAAGCTTATAATAAAATCTTTATAATACTATTTTTATTATTAAAATTAAAGCTGAATATTTTAAACTTTTTATAACTTATAAAAAAATAAAAAGTTATTTAGCTAAAAAAAGCAATATTTATAAAAATAAACGCTTTATAAATATAAAAAATTTAATATGTAAAAAATTTTAAAAAAGGAATATTTAAGCTTATAACTTATTAAAATAGTTAAATAGTTATAGAATATTTAGCATTATAATATAATAGCTATTTAAGTTATAATAAAAATAATAATAAAGTTATATATTATAATAACTGAAATGGTATTATAAGTATAGCTTATAAAAAATAGAATTAATAATTAAATATATTAGAAATAATAAATTAAAAAAAAGATTAAATAAAAAGAAAAAATTCAAAAGCTTTATATATATTTATAGCAATTTATTAACTTTGTTTTATAGTAATATAAGATGAACGCTATTTAAATTTTTTAAACTAATATAAATATTATTAATTTTAAAGCTATAAAGCTTTTAAATTATACTCCTAAAATATAAAAAATGTAATAAACTTTTAAAATTTTATAAGCTTTTTATATATTACTTATAATATATATAGTAAATTAGTTATAAAGTTATAAGCTTTATATATACTTATTATAATAAATTAAATATATTTTTACTAAAATCTTTATTTTATAAAGCTTAATTTATATTCAGCTACCTTCTATTTAAATATTTTAATTTAGTATACTTTTGTTTAACAGCGTAAAATATTTATAAAAATAGCTTGCTATACTAGTAACAGCTTATAAACCTTGCTATATTACGCTTATAATAGCGTATACTATTTAGCCTAGTAGTTATATAAGCTAGCTATAGTACCCCACATGTGTGTGTGGCTATTTACCCTATAAATGACTAAAATTCTACCTTTATAGGGTGGCCCCTCTTACCTAAGGTGGCTAGTTGTACCCACTATATTTTAGCAATAACGTTTAAGCTTATTTAATAATAAAAAACAGTAAATATATAATAAGCGTTAAAATAATAAACATTATTTATTTTAATAACTTTATAACTTTTAAAAACATTTTTGTCAAAGTAACTAAACTGGCTTACAGCAGTGATAGTGTTTGCAGACACTGTTTATAGACACCACCCTTTAGTGATAGTTTAAAAGCATAACAATCAATGATTTTTAAATACAGCTTCCTGCTCCTCACAATTTCTAAATATATATATATAGCTATAGTTTTAAATAAACCTTAAATTTAACTATATGTAAGCTTTATATAAATATCAACTAAAAAGCGTAAAAAAGTATAAATTATATTAAATCTTAATTTTTATTTATTCTATTTATTTTTATTAATAAATAGTTTTATTTATAAATATTAATATAACTAATAATTATAGCTGTAATTTTAATTATATAAATAATTTATTTATATATATGTTATTTACTATTATTAAAATAAAATATATTTTCTTTTAAATTAAAAAATAGTGTTTTTATTATATTTTAATTAATAATTAACAATAATATTAAAGACGGTTTATTTAAAATAGTTGTTTAAATATATTTTTTAACATAACCTTACAATTTAATTATTATATTTAATAAACGTTTAAAAACGCTGTTTATCTATATAATAAATATAAATATACTATTTTTAAAAGATTATTAATATTAAAAACAATTATTAATTTTTTATTGTTTTTATTAAAATTTGCTTAATTATATAAATAAAATAATTTAATAATAACTGTAATATTTATTTAATTAAATTTTAGTTATTAGTTATAATATATAAAAAGTTATACAAATTTTAAAAGTAGTTTATTGCTTCCATTAAGCCCCCGATCCTGTGTTTATGCAAGCCGCGGTTTTTGGCCAGTGAAGTCTTCAATATCATCTAGGACCCACTGAATTGGGGCAGCAAAAGTAACATTTGTCTCGTTTGCATCTTGTAGCGCAACGCAAGGAGAGGACGAGCCTTTGTTAGGCACGCCTCTCCGCTGCATTGGATCGCCCTCGTTGCTAGCAGTGGCGATCGCAACTACGTGGCCCATGTAGTTGAATACCGCTGAGCCCGAGTCTCCACGTTGCGAGAAATACGAGGCCCCTTCTTCGGGGACGATCAGCATTTCCCAGGAGTACTCAGCCGGGCCGTCTTTGCACGGGCGACGGACAACAGCTTCGATACCGCTTGTTATTCCGTGGGTCAGTTTTGTTTTTTGTCCTATCTTTAAAACGGCCGTCGGCTCGACTATTATTTCGGGTTTCAACGTGAGTTGACGATTGCTGTACTCCACTGATGACCCGAGGAAGATTGTGTTGGCTGGAGGTAGGGTGAACTTTCGAACATCGAGCTCTACGAGTGCCCAGTCTCTGAGATACCCAGGCTGTCGAGCAGAGATGGAGCAATCTGGGTAATACGCCAGGTGCCCGATTTGCCGTTCCTTCTTGTCCTCGATATTCTCAAGGACTTGTGCAACCGAGGTATGGTAATCTACCCATGTTTGGATAATTTGCAGTTGTAGGCGGTCGCCCTCGGTAGGCGGCGGGATGTTCTTTGGATTGTAGTATTGGTACCAATTATCCCATTTTTTAATCGGGCCTTGTTGCCGATCCAAGTTCATTTTTGCGACGCTCAAGCGAGAATCTAATTTGGATTGGAGCTCATTAAGACAACCCTGGCTGCCAGATATATAGTATCGACGATCATCCGCTGATGGCTTGTACGACTCGTGTTTCGCACGCCCACCGCAGACAACATGACGGCAAGTAAGACCGTACACAGTCGATTTGTCGGCTCCTAGCTTAATGTGTAAGCCTACTGTTCCTTCGCCTAGTCTGTCTTCCAAGTAGGCAATAGAATACCCTAGGTGCGACAATAGCGGCAGTATAATTTTTGTTGCTTCAGGATACTCAGGCCTTAAAAGTGCTTCGAGCTGTGTAGAAGCGGCATGCTGTGTGTACTGGCCTTCCATGATCTCGACCTCAACATCAAAAATCCCGAATTTCCGCATGATGTCACGGCAGCTCAGGGCAATTTTGATGCCGTCCTCCCATTTAAGGCTGGCCGGCTTTACCGCAACCAGCAAAACTGTAGCTGCTGCACTTTTCTGGAGACGCTCATTGTCCCTGAGACATGTACGTATAGGGAAGAAGTATGCCCATTCGCAGTGACCTAGGGCTTCGATGATGCTCATCGACAGATCTTTACACCATTTGCCGATGATTCCCGGGTCTTCTAAGGGCAGGTAGCATTTTACGTGCTGAACAAGCGTCTGGTTCCACCCATATGCGTAAAATGTCTTCGTCCAGCGGTCATGGCCCGTTCTGGCTACCAGTCTCGGACTGCCACTGAACCCATGGAAGTAGTCTTTCGTCTCTTCGGGGTCAGGCTTGTAGGGGTCGGTATCTACGTCGAGGTGGAGGATATCGGTTACCTTCGGCTCGAGGTCCTCGCTCGAATTGTCGTAGGACATCTTGATTCTTTTTGCGAATCTCCTCTGAGTCGGGCTCGTGAGTTCTCGGAAACGTTTCTGTGAACGATTCTCAATAGTGTATGCACTTGAGGAATTCATGGTGAGTGAATAAAAACTTACACGGTTACTTCGGAGATTTTTATATTCAATCTAAAAATTCAACAGACGTTGATAGGTTAGGTTGTTCATGGGTGACCCCCAACCATCGCCACGTATGCCCATAACATTCAGCAAAAATAAGGTTTATCGAAGTATCATCGTCTTGGAAGGCCAAACCGTGCAGAGGTCTAGGTTTAATGCCACATGGAAGGGATATCAAGGTTTGATTCCGGAAAGTGCTGGCCATGGTGGCGACGTCATGACGCACTTACGCCACGCAGCTTCGTCCCGAAACCAGTCTGCAAGGTGCTCAAAACCGTGTATGGGAAGGTGGCCTTGCGTAGCCATTATCCAATGCCAGTGTCGATGTGACAACCTCAGACGCCTGCCATTCAGAGTTGCGCACTGCAAATGAGCACCGAGTTATATTGTCTACTCGGGAATCATATCGAGTGAACTCCGGTCTCTACTAGCGCGATTCAATTTCAGCTTCAGGGCTCTTCCTCCGTTAGCTGTCCATGCATCTCTACGCATGACAGAAGTGACAGTCATTTCAATAGGCCTGCCAGATTCTTTGTTACAAGAGGCTGCTAGCTACCCCAGCCTGCCACCACACACAGCCACCATGCCCTGCCATATATGTGTACACTACTCAGACCTATTCTGTACCTGTTTCTTCCCTCCTACAAGCTGTAGTCTTGTATGATACCTACTATCAAGACTATGAACGTTGTAGCTGACTTAACCACTTTACTGCTCGTGACATTCTGCCCTGAGGTGAAATCTGTTGGTACGATTCATGATAGTTCAAGGGAGGAAATGTAAATAGAACATGAATATTGAATAGAAGCGGGCAAACGAAGTATAAATAGTGTAAGGGACCAAGCAGCCGAATCAGAAGTTGTTGAATTGATGATCTGCTATCTAAGCTGTCTGTAGACTTTGTTTATAGAGAGCATCTATAAACAGTGTTTAAAGCTGTAAAGAGCTGACAAATAGAATGCATAAAAAATTATAATAAAAAAGATATAAAGTAAGGATTTATTATGCTAAAAGAAAAAACAGATATTAAAGACATATAATTATAAAACTAGTTATAAAAAAAATTTTTTTTAAAAAAAATTATATATATAATATTAATAGTTTATTTTTTTTTAAAAGATAATGTATTAATATATTTTTAATATTAGTTATGCTTTAATTTTTAAACTAAAACTTTTTTATTTTTTATAATATTTTACATTTTTAAAAAGCAAAGCTTTAGCAATAGTGGAAGGCGCCTTAGGACTCCGTCCCTAAGGACGCCGTCCGCAGGGACGCTGTCCATATGGACAGCGTCCCTAGATGTATTATAGCTGAGATAGCTTCTCCTAATCAACTATATTCTAACTACTATAAAAGGCCTACCAAATAGAAAGCGCACATTTTTAAGGACGCTGTCTTTATAAACAGCGATTTAAATATATAGTAGCTTAATACCTTTTTTAATTAAAAACATTTTAACTTTTTAAAGCTTATTAAAAAATAAATGTTATATTATATAAAATTTATAAATAAAAATTTAAAATAAAAAACAGTAAAATTTACTTTATAAATTTTAAATTTTTTTTATATATTTAAACATAGCTTTAATAACTATTATTAATAGTTAATATTGTTTAAACAGTATATATAATTATGTAAGAAGCAGGAAGCAGTATGTGCAGATTGATTTATTGTTGTTCTTCTGAACTATAATTAGGGGACGCTGTCTACAAACTCTGTCTGTAGACAGCGTCTGCAGACGCGCTACGCGCTAAGCTAAGCTAGCTAGCTACCTTAACAATTAGCTATTATAAATATTAGTTGTTAAAGCTATTAACTATTTATAACTATGCTTTATTTTAGCTATTTTTTTTTTTTTTTAAAATGGTAGTTTTTTTCATAGATTATTATAGTTATTATTATTATATTAATTATTAACTAGTTAAAATGTATTAAATAAATTAAATTAATAATTACGATAATTATTATTTTAGTAGCTAAAAGTTTATTTTATAACGATATATAAAATTATAAATAACTATATAAAATATTAATAAAAAAATAAAGCTTTATATGTTTATTTATTGATTATTAATTATATAATTAAATGTATTACTTTTTTAGTTTTTATCTTATAATTAATATATAAATAAAACTTTTAATAAAGGTTTTATTATTAATAAGCTTTTTAAAATAATTGTTGTATTTAGCATGTATATAAAAGCAAAGCTTTAATAATAAGTGCTATATTAGTACAAGAAATATATAAATAAGGTAAAAAAAAAACAAAAAAACAGCTATTTAAAGAAGTGTGTTTATATGTGTGAGTAATAAAGCAGATCTTAATAAATGGGGTTTTTAATCAAGCAATCAAACAGGTGGCTAATATAATAAATACACAGCCATTAATCCAGCTACACGCTTTATAAGCTTTATTATATAACTGTAATTAAAATATTGTTATTTAAAAAAAGTATTAAGTTATTATATATTTAAACGTTGTTTATAAAAATAATGTTTTTAAAAACGTATAATAAAACGCGCGTTTTTCAACTTTTATAACTATTTAAAATTTAATAAAAATTAAACAAAAATTAAAAAAATTAAAAAAATTATTTTTTAAATATATAAACAAATAAATTATAAACAAATATTTATTACAACGTTTATTTAATAATAACTTATTAAAGCTATTATAATATATTTAAATATATTAGCTATATTATATAAACCATTAAAGCTACACTAAAAAGCAGTGGGTTACTTTAATAAGTTTATAACAATAAAGCTTTCTTCATTAAAATACCCTAAGGGGACAGCATCATTTTAATCAAGAACATTTCAGACATTCTTATGGCCTACCAGACAGTGTGCTGAAGGAAGCTGTCCTTGGAGATGTTAAATCGCCCTCGTTTTTGATCAAGGAAGTACCACTACGTGGTAGTGCGCCGCAGCTATGGGAGTACTCGAAGAAGAGGGATGATGGCTAGCGACAGTTCGATAGGCCCTCGACAAAGGCTTCCATCACCCTAACCTAGACCGCCTAGGCACTATGGCTATGAAAGGTGTATTTCTAACCGATCACGACGTGCTGTTATTCGATCACTTGTTTCTCAGCCTGCCAAGCCTGCTCGAAGTTACCCGCGAAGCCCAGGGGAATCAGGGATGCGTTTGAAAATGCGGGTGGGTTGTCTTTCTCCGAAACCAATCATCTCGAATGCCACGGCACAGGCACCTACGTCGGGGATTGCTACATTTACGGCCGCGCAATGCGATGTGACAGGTAGACTTTCGCGGTGTTCCGTGCCGGAATCGCTTCGTGTACAAAGCGCATGGATCGCCAAAAAATGAGACCGTGCACATCGAGCATCCAAGATGCGCACGTTGTAGGGTTGCCAGCTATTCCTATACCCAATTGTTGCTGGCCGGGTTGTGTTTTCCTCGCTTGCTTCATGAAGGGCGGCGAGGAGAAAGTACGCTTCACGAAATACTGCCTGACGGTCTCTGTGGGAACAGCAGGACAAAATGTAAATAGGTCCACAAAATGAGCATTGTATAAGTAACTATATATTCTTCAACGGCGGCTCCAGCTGTTTTAAAATTTCCTGCCCGGAGTATGAAAGCATTGGCGAAAAAGCTCAGGATGTTGTATCCGCCGGCTCGATTGCATTATCATTTCTGCTTTCTTGGCGAATGAAAATGGGCTATGACTTTGAAATAGTATATGCAAAATCGAGCATCAGTTTGTAAAGCGCTCATGCTTTGAAATGTCCTCTGGTCTAAATCCAACTGTTGCTCGACACTTCGAGCGAGACTAGCAAGTAGTAGGGGAATACGACGCAAAGATGAAGCTATAGCTAGCCGAAACCGAGAACGTATCAGAACCGTTCTTGCCGCCGGCATTAGTCGCGTACTGTTTGCCCCAGGCTTCCGAGTACAAGATGCAGTACTGTCCAACACTGAGGCCGTTCTTGTTCAAAAGGTAAGTGTTGAAAAAGTTACACGTCTTCAGACCCAAAAGAGGGCTGGCGGCGGCAGCTAGCTTACGCTTGACGTCGCAAGCAGCTGCACAGAGGGTCGCATCGACTGAAAAAGGGGGTCGCTTACATTAGTTGCAAATAACTTGAAGTTTCGGTCATGGCACAGAAGAGACGTCGTGTGGATCAAAGCAAGCAGGAAGATGGAAAATCGATGACTCACAAGGACCACCAAGGAAAACGCTAGTATCGACGTGCGTATCGATGTGCCCGCAACCCAATGGTGCATCGATCGCCACGTTGCCCAAGAATTCAGCTCCCGCGTAGCCAGTAGCCGGGGCAATGGTATGGTTGACATAGCCGTTGGACCCAGCGATGACCACATCAAAGCCATCGCGCCACTGTCCATGGTTGTTCGCGTTGTCCCTAGATACCGGTCCGCCCCAGAACACGCACTTGATGTTGGTCGTGCTTGGAGGATTCGAGCAGCTATTGCCGGGCTCAACAGTCGGGTCCCGTTGGAAGTAGATGTTGACAGACTCGCACCCGTAGATGGAGTCGCACTGCGCTGCGCATGCCGCCACGTCATACGAAGAGAGCAGCGTGTACCCCATGTATCCGTTTGCGTTGTTGGAGGCGTTCAGGTTCTGGAACGTCTGGAAGTAGCCGTGCGGCACGGGCGCGCCTTTAGCCATCGAGCTGAAGAACGAGTCACTGGAGAACGCTTCTGGCGTGTCCGGGTCTGGCGTGGGACCGGCGCCGGAAGGCTGTGGGTCGCAAGCTGCGCGGCGGACTGGGCTGCGTTTGGACGACGAGACGGTGGATGAGGAGGAAAGCGAGCCTGAGATGTCAGTTTCGTTGTCGCCCGACTGAGCTGAATATGAGACCTTGTCCGCGGCAGACTGAATGTCGAACACGATGATCTCGCTACCGGTGGATGGGATGTCGACTAGCACAGGAGTCCCGGCTAGGGTGAAGTCGATTTGCTGGGCCACAGCAACCGCCGCGCCCACCAGCAGTGAGCCAAGGACATTGATGTGCATTTTGGAATTATTGGGGTTTCAAACGAACTGTAAAGAGACTGCGTTCGTGAGGGACGAGATATCTAGACCACAGAGTCCGGGTGATATTTCAAGGCACTTATATATACTGTCTCGTGACTGTTCTGTGCCCAGCAAAGACATGGTCTCCAGTCCATCAACAAGAGATAAGCACCTAGATCTCGTTGGTGGAAGGAACTCGCGCATGTGGAATCTCGTGTGCGCCACATGTCTCTTGCCACCATTGTTCTCCCGTGGATGACTGTACTTGAACGGTGCTATCATCTTGCGCATTAGCATCTAGGGCTATTCAGTGTTGACAATGCTCACACTTACTGTACTATACTGGAGGAACTATCGATTTTTTTGTACGGGCTATGAAGTACTGGGTTAGAGAGACTCGACTGGATGTATACCATTTCGAGGGGACAGCCAGGGGCATCTCGTGAGGGCTTGCGATGTTGAGATGGTACTAGCCCCTGCCAGACACCCGCATATGCGCCGCGGGCTAGACGGCTCTAGAGCCTATGAACAGAGCCCAATCATGGCTATCGCCGACTCGCTGTCAGCGTGTGCAGGTAAAAGGCTATTCCCATTTGAGCGATATGCTATCTCTATACTGGATCTATTGAAGTTTATTGAGATCTATTGAGATTCGATATTTGGATTTTTAGCCTTACCGACCTGCAGCGGACAGTTCCGCTTCCACGATGCCCAAACGCGGGAAAGACGGGTCCGTAACCGATCTAGAAAATGTGCCACGCCTACCAGGTTATTACCGTATATTGCCACGTGGCTATTCCCGACTCTCAGGCTATCGTGCAATACTATAGCAGCTTTATCGGTACCATCTCAGCAGAGTTGCCACAAGGCGGCTCCAAACAAAATCGAACGGAGAGCCGAGTGCCGATAAGATTACGCTGGCGATGCGTGGCTGAGAGTATGCATGGTGCTAACCCTGTATTTGTCATGTTTAGCTTCATATGTATCCAGGTCATAACTGGTGCAATGACAGTTATATCTAAATGTCGCACAACAGAGTTGGAAAGAAGACAGCCGAGATGCCCACATGAAAACCACGCCCAGACTCCATGACCTTAAAACTCACAGAACTTTAGTAAATACCTAGTGTCGGGGTAACTTTATTTGTTGAGCTCTTTGTCTCACAGCAGAATTTGAGATCATTATAATTACGATATTCAAGAGCCGACATTAGATTTCTTTCTGCTGTCGGATAACTAGTAGTAGTGGCCCTGGGATTTGTTCTTTGCAATTTTATTACAAAACGCTACAAAGCCGGAGAGTTTTAACTAACGTTGTGATCAAGGTTGAGCCTTTTTTTTAGAGCTTTTAAGTTATTAATTAAAGTTAAAAGTTTCAACTGGGTTATCGCCAACCGCTTTCCAGCGTAACCTCTTTGGCCTAATGCCCGAGTCGAATCAATCAAGACCACATAAGCCGAGGTGAGTAAGTGATTGCTACTTACCAACACTAAAAGGAGAAAACGATCTTTGATGAGTCCCGGCTGGCTATACTATCGCTCCGGTATAAATTCGGTTGAACGCGTGTAGGCACTTTCCACTGGCATCCGATCAGTACTGTGCTAGGTGTTTTGAAGCATCCATCAGTCACACAGGCTACTACTAAGGCATCAAGGAGGCCATACAAGTGTAGCTAATATTAATTTCGTGATATTGGAGGCACCGATCCATGGTTTCGGATACCTACAACCCCAGTACCTTGGATCGGCTCGGGTGACACCAACTTCCTTGCCCTTTAGATCCCTGTAGTCACCAACTCTTATATAAGCTCTTCGGCATTCCAACAAAAATATACTGCCAATATCGAGAGGCACAAAATTTCGGGAAATAGACAGGCCGTCCAGGTTCAAGCCCTCTGGTGAGACGACCCTAGATCCGCATTGATGGAAGGAGCCACATTGATTCATTGGTAGTCTTATCGAGGCGTGGCAGCGCCGCCAAAGCCTTTGTATTTGTGTCATCGATAGCCCAAAGCCTTTTTGGACCTTAGCTCATAATTGGGATATAGAGCTAGAAAATAGAAAAGTATGATGAGACGTGATGCGGTTGTGTCGCTGGTGTTCCTCATTATAATGATTTTACGACAGTATTTTGAGACAATTGATGCTGCTTTCAATAAACGGACCTTCCTGCCACGAGAAGAGTAGCCGCATCACCACCGAGGTTCTTTCAGCCTGCAATAAACGACGAGATGACGTCAAATTCATTGCTTTCTTGCTGTATAGAAATGGCCAGCTTCAATTGAGACTTGTGTAATTTCAGAGCTGAAAGCAGTGGTGATTGTACCTCCATTTGGGCATTCATGCAAGCGTCTGAAATCAACATTTGAAACCAACGAGCCACTTTCCATCTGCTCAGCACGAAGGTAAAGCCGATTTTGACAAGCTAGATAGCGGAACTAAAGGGCCCTGGTAACATCATCGCTGGAAGGCACTCAGGGACACCGTCTCCAGATGTACTATAGCTAGATAGCTTCTCTTAATCAACAATATTCTGATCACTCTGAAAGGCCTACCAATCGCCGGCCGCAAGTATAGAGCCCCATCTACCCGTTTTCTATTTTTCATCATTCCGAAGTCGAATTCGAACCTGAAGTCGCCCACAGAGTCGAAGGCATACCAATGGATCAGCTCATTCATGCGTACTGGTTGTGGAACAGCTTCGCCAACAATGGTCTCTAGCAAATGAACTTGGTCGATCATCCTTGTGTGATATTGCGAAGCAGCTAAGTTGCGACATCAACAATGAGCAAAAAATTCCAACCTATTGTCTCAATTGGGTATTGGTATGGTCAGTCACTTTTCAGATAGGCTCGGAGCTTTGTCCCACATCTTTCTGCGGTCATCATGTAGTTCACTGTCCATCGTAAAGATAGAAGATACCAAGGAGTGTAATAAGCCGTACAAATCTGACCGCGTGTTGCTCTTCTTAGGTTCGCCCATAGCTTCGTGAGCGGCTGGGTGGAATAGTGTGAGTTTTTTTGGACCTGCGTAGATATAAATAGAAAGGGAAGTGAGGAACGATGCAAAGATATTCGTACCTGCTCTGACAATCGTCCCATGACGACGGCGCCATGGTTCCGAGATCTGATATTCTCTGGAATCGCGGTATTTCCGGATATGCCATACTTTGGACATGGCTGCAAGTCTAGGGCCGGGGAACAACTGCAAAGGGTGAAAATAAATTCGATATTTTGCGATCGATGCGAAGAGGCTACGCAGATAGCTGGCCCCTGTTGACGCGCGGACAATATAGGGATTCTTGTTGGGTGAGTAGTAGTAGTAGCAGTAGTGGTAGCTGACAGGCAAAGGATGGCGAACAGGATTAGGTGGGCAGAAGCGATTGTTGGACCTTGGAGGTGCCGTTCGCCGTGGATAAAGAGGCGTCGGTGCAGACATGACAATCTGCAACTTCTTAGGAAATTTTGTAGGGAAAAGAGTGTAATGATAATGAATCTAAGAAGCTCGAAAACGGGGAAGTGGGATGGAGAACATGGCATGTTGTGAAGTCTTCCCGCTCTTTAGGACCTTGCTGATTATTTATGAAATATATTCATTGCAACCGCACTCGAGATCATCGCACCTATCGCAACTACTCCCTCCAAAAGACCGTATAGTGGTAACTCGAGGCTTATCCAATTTCCCTAAAGATTTCCATGTAGACAACAAGGACTGCAGACCCGAGTTATGTGTCGGGGTACCATTCTTGGGTATAAAACCAAGGCCAGTTTGTATCGTCACCCGCCGAAATGCATGGCAAGTGCTTCTCTATTGCTTTTGTTTCGGGACGGCATCTTTTTCAAAAATACCTGCAAAGGTAATCATGGACCTCTCAAGACAGCTATAGCATAAAGAGCTTGCTCGGCTCGTCTTATTCCGTACGCATACCTTGTGGCTCTTTACTCTCAGCGATATCAAGACCATCGTCATTCCAAGCATCGTCTTTAGCTCGACTAACACGTTAGCGGCACCCATATTTGAAATCCCCACTGTTCACAGATCTAACTTGGTATATTCGAGTCGCAGGCCACCTTATCCCATTCAACAACCAGCGCACACAGCTTGCGGTTGGAGTGTCGGAATGAACATTCTAGTAGCATTCAGGACGTTGTCTTTCCGGAAACGTTCTGAGCGACAAGAATACATTTGCAATCTGGAATATCTGGAAATCGACTGTTTGCTTGCTCCCAATGTGGGGGCTTGGTCAGGTCTAGTGGACGTAAATTACAAGTACTGGGCCACGTCGGTAGATACGCCAAATGCCGGATGTTGTGCAGTATTCTATTACTTCTACATGAAGCATGCAATAGCATCCAGGAAGACGGTGATGCTAGATTGGGTAACCTCAGATGAGAGTTAGATGTTATTAGGCAATCACAGCAGTCTTCACTAGCCTGGGTGTAATGTATTAACAGGGAGACACGTCACCGTCACTGATCTTATGAATCTCATGGGTGTCAGTTTTATTGGAAATTCTTTTTTCTAGTAGTTCGTTCTTTCGCCTTTTTTTTACTCATATAATATATGGCCTTTTATGGATCCTTAATACCCTCAAGGTTTTCTACGCCCTCGTTACCCTTTGTGCAAAATAAGCAGTGCTTCGGCAAATAAAAGCCATTTTCTACAACCATCGCCGCAAGAGCCTTGGCTACAGAGTTCTTTGGGCTCTTATATGGGTCAACATTGCTTACTACGTTGCCTTAGCCCTTTCATTCATTTTCGCTTGCGTCCCCCGAGAAAAAAAAACGGAATTCTGATATCGGGGGTAGTTACTAACGCAAGTATCATATCCGCCGGATCGATGATCAACGTTTTGTCAGATATCACGATTCTTCTTACTCCAGTCACGGCTATCCTAGGCCTTAAACATTTACCAAAAGCGAAGATCGGGGCCTTGGCCATTGTCAAAAGGAGTGGAGATGGGTACTAATAGATGGAATATAGTGATCAGGATTAAATTAATTAGAAGTACAAGTTAGCCCCATAGGCCCTGGGGGATCTGGTAGATTATGTAGATATGGGAGTGGAGTGTAGCGGCCTCCCTTATTTCAATAGCCATATTTGCCGTCACTTCAGGAATTGTGCAGTTTCATTCAATGTACTGCTGATCAGAAAGGTGAGGCCTTCGCTCTAGAGCCAGTTGCTATTCAGGGGCAAGTGATAAAGATACAGAAATTTATCTTCAGAGCAATCCAACGACAATTGCCAACTACCTAGATACGCCGAGTCTGCCACTGTCTTCCTTGTCGCCTGCGTTCCGCTATTCCATGCCTCTTTCGACAGTTGCAGGAGGAAACCAAAAACCGACCTTACCCCTTATCGGTGGACGGCCACAGTTCCAGGAATCAAGTCGTACGCGAGGTCCCCCCACCCATCCAATATCGCGCCGTCCCAGCCACCCATGGCACGAGATCACGGCATCTTGAGAAGCCGAGATTTGGTAGACGGATAGCAGGAATTCATCATGCCTTGCTTATTGGTCATCCAAGGGAATGGGCAAGTTCAATAGCGTTGTCTTTCAACTGCGATTGGATATGATACGGTTCGTGTCATGAAGGATAGGCGGCGACGGCTGCATAAGGGGGGTTTCATCGTTGCGGCGCGGCCTGCTTATCTACAACTATGGTGAATTGCGTACACAGGCTTGGGTGTCACCAGACGACCTCGGGGCGTGGTTTTAGACCCTCACGCAACAATAAGTGTCGGTTACCTATGTCAGGGAACTAGTTCACAAATTACCCTAGGGTGTAGAACCAGTAGAATCTGGATATATGATTGACTGAAACCCCTCGAATTAGGTGGCTCAGAAACCAATTGATCACTCTATTGAGCCCTAGTTACTCCCTGGTTGCAGACAGGTCTCGCTCTTCACTCCGGGGCCCCTATTCCCTGACAGCGTACCGCAAGTGCAGGCCCCGTGATATTAGGTGAGAGCCGTTCGAACCATCGAGTTTGTAGTATAGCAGCTATTAATAGAGCCACACTTGTAGACACGGTTTCATAGTGTTGCCGCAAGAAGGTCTCGAATCAACAAGTCTGTATTGTCATCGGCAATCCCTCGGTATGTTGGATATGACCCTGACCCGCTGCGGGAGTGCTCCTCTGCTACGTGAATATCTCCAATCATGGGAGACAACTGAATTAACCTGAAGTGGCGAGCCAGTATCGATCCGATTAGAGTAATAGGGGCTAGTCGAACCGACTCGCTTGATTTAGGACACGGACAGCACTCTACTAGTGAACAGATTTAACACCTTTTTGACAACACTTGGCAAAATAAAATCTACCCTTTTTAAAAAACCCCATTATGTGAATTTTGGGGGGTTGAAGGATCGTATTGTGTAGAATGATGTTGAACTGGTTTTATGTATTTGATTTGTTTAAGTGGCTGTGGTCGCAATATGATTACATGTCCTCTCTTCGTACCATAATTTATTTTGAGCGATGACTTTGCCGCGTACTTCTTCGACGCTCCACGTATTATAAATAGACGGAAAGACAGGTAACTTCTTTTCAACCCCGACTGAAACAAAATCACAATTTCCACGCTTCCCGAATCGACTGGTTCTTCCTTGAGCCAATATGTCGGATGCACACACAGACCAGATGACGCGGTAATCAGGCGAGATAAAGCGGTACGTCGGTATATCTCTGCCCTGTCGGCCATGATACCGCGGAGGTAGATTTCTGACATGCTTGAAGAGCAATTTGACTCGATGACAGCGTAATCTCACCAGCATCACCATTTTCTGGAGTAATCTCACTGCGACAAGTTCCACAGCAATATGGGTTACGTTTTGCATCCATCTGTTACACTGCGTATTGCCGGCATAGGTACCGGCACAGGCAGGTTCTTGCTACGCCTCCATATATTGTACTCCAACGCCATTTTAGATGGCTAGATATATCTTCCGCTCTGTACCCGCCACAGGATATACTTCTATCCAATATGTTCTTGACACTGCCCGACGTAAAACAGCGCCCCCCAGTAGATATTTACAGCCAATAAGACTTGATACACGTCCATCTGCTCATGGCAGCGATGTTTCCTGGGGATTAGGATACGGTTGTCCGTAATCTGTCTCCTATTGAAGCCTTGTGGGCATTTGCAGTGGGAAGAATGCGATTTTGTTGTGAGTAAGTGTATACGCGAGATGGTTGACTCTACTGTAGAAGCAGCACGCTTTATGGGCTACGCCTTTCGCGATGCTCTCAGAGAGCGGTTCGAATACCGGTGGAGTACTCTTCCCAAAAACATGACAGATGCTGGATTGGCATGGGTAGTGAGTGATGTTGTCAGCTCTGATAGACTGCCGGAGAGTTGACCATTAACGGCATGGCCATCTTTTCTTGGGCGCGGCTCACAACTGAGCGAGGGGTCGAAAGCTCACTGAGCAGCGATGAGTTGGACTCTCTAGAGAAGAAGGCGTATGATGACATTAGATACGACATTCATGTTGCATGCGGTCAAAAGCCCCTCGAATAAGCATCTTTATAATAAACCCAAGACGTATATAATTCAAGTGCGTTGAGATAAAATTTTAAAATCAGTATAATAGCTATATATATATACATTAGCTGCTTAAGCATTTTCTGCAGATTTAGCTCCCACTACCTGGCCACTTGGACTGGAGTGGACTTGGCAATTGTGCAATATAGCATACATTGCAGGAGTCTTGCCTTCGTTAGTGTATCTGGTGCAACGGTAAGTGTCGAGCAAAATATTATTGATTAGAAAGAGAACTGGCTGACTGTTTATATTTCTCGGGATAATATCAGGATACCGTCATAGGGGACGCTTTTTGGAAAACATTAAATTTTGTTTAAATATATATAACTGTTTTAGAACTCGTTTTCGAAATTCCCGTCCTTTCTACTTGCGTTGCCAGAGTACCTTAAAATTGACACACAGGCCACATCGCATATTATACCGAAGACAAGCACAGTTGGAAGAGAAGTATAAAAGACGATGCTAGTCGACGGTGCGGACATCAACTGAGACGGCGGCAAGCTCTCGGCAGTCTGTGGCAATACACTTCGGCTGGAAACTACCTTCTCCGAAACACCGTGCTTCTATCATTTGCTCCAGAACTTACTGCAGGGCCTGTGTGCGATCGTGGATTCATGCTAGGGGATCTGCATGTCGGTCTCTACTTTCTCAAGTAAAGGCGAGGTTAGCCATGCTGATCAGTGCGAATGGATGACCTTCTCCGAGTTTCGTACGACGTAGAAAACTATTCCCTAAAAATTCGGGGAAGAGCATTATGTAAACATCAAAAACTCGCCTATACACAGCACATCACGCTTAATAATGAAATTTAATTATCCTAGTTTCCCCTATCTCTTGGCCTTTGTCGCCCATATATCTCGGTGTATACAGACCAGTTGAAGAACCATTATGTACGTAAGGAATACGCTTACCCCCAAGTTAAGTTACCTAAAGCGAGATTGCGACAGCCTTCGATATATTTGAGGACATGACGATCGATCTTATCTCCCCAGTACGGTAATTCCGCCGTGGCGCGATACAAACGCTCGTAGCAGTCATGAAACATCTTTCTAACTCGATCGACTGCTTCTTGGTCTGTCAACTCGTCGTTTTTAAGGATGAACATTATATTGGTTGTTTCTCCTCGATCTAGGTCCTTCCTGTATGAACATAGGTCGTTTTGACTATTTGTCTTGGTCAATCCAGATATCCAATAGACCAAGGGGCGAAGGATATACAGGGTTACTAACTCAACTGAAATCCTAGAGATACTCTGTAAGGATGGGTGGTCGAGGACGTGGGGCGGAAGATCGATACCTTCGGCAAGCCTACACAGGAAACCATTATTGGCACCGAGCTGGCAGAAGTAGCAGGTCGACAGTCTTACTCAATCAGGCCGAGACAGGGATTTGCTCCAACACATCCTGCACGATAGTCCATGTACTCGTGGATGGTAGACCTATGCAACGTGCGTTGGAAGTCTACCTGCCGAAGCACCCTCAGGCAGTAGATACCGAGTTGCTGCTTCCATCTATGCTGCGAACCAGGGTTTGCTCGCTCCTTAAAACGGAGCAAGCATGATTGCAATATGTGCCGAACAGGGTTTTCCTCTGCTGTTACTATAGGGTGCACATCGTCCAACCTCATAAGAGTGCGAATGACCTCCTCAGTCGCCCTAAACGGGTCATTTGTGTATTGCGCTTCATCAAATGCTAATTATAGGCACGTATAGTCCGTAGAAGTTGGATCAACCTCGAGTATTTCCCGCTCTTGGCACACTTATGATCATCAAACGCAAAAACCCAACCGTTCCAGTCGTTCATGATCTTTAGCGCGAGGCGCACAGATGGCGCGCGTGTAAGCGATATCCAATTCTCGCCACTCGTGCGCCTTCGATTCGTCCATCTTTAGCACTCTTCGGGTACACACAAACTAGTATGAACTTTATTACACTGAACATAATACATACTTTGTGACCCACTCATTAAACGCTGTTTTTGCTGCTTCACACAGAGGGTTGATCTCAGGCTCACTGGCCATAATAAAATAGAACATGGATTCAGGCAGTATGACTAATGTCTCCTTAGGCTTGCCGTCGTCTCCGGTATCCGAAGGGACAGCCTCAGCTAGCGGTACCTTGGCCATGGGCGGATATGGTGGGTTTACCATTCCTGAGGCTCGGATGCGACCCGGGGTGTTGATTTCAGGAGAAGAAGGAACCATAGGTTCGGCAGACCAGAATATTGAGGCTGTAGGGGCACGTGTAGTGACGGGTTATTCTGTAACAAGAACTAGGGATCCAGTGGTTGGAACGGTGTTCGAACTGCGATAATATACTATGGTTTCAAGGGGGCCATACAGACTTGGCTTCTTCCTTCCAGCTCTAGCGGCGACCTAGGTTTATACACGAAAGCAAAGCTTTCGTCCCATCTAGCTATCGTCGCCCATCATCGTCAATTTTCGTGAACGGACAGCTGAATATGCGAATCGCCGTGCAATCCCACTACCTATTACCACGACTAGCGCGGTGTAACAAGTCCTTTAGATCAAAGGGCTTGGAAGAAACTTCTCGGCAGCGACCTAAGATCTCTATACTTATTCGGAAGCCCCGCTTTCGCTCGCTCTTGTATCACCCACCTGTTGGCAAATGCGGGTGGCTAAGTCGCTAAGGCTTGATACAGCTTTTACTGCTTATGTAATTATTTACAGGATACTGAGGCCTTGGGCTGAAGTATCTCAGATGTAGTCTTGGTCCCTCATATAATGTGGTGAAAGTTAATATGGGTTAAATATTATTCCTGATAAATCATCCTACTTTGGGGTACCTAGTAATGTATATTGCTACGGGCGGCAACGGCAGCTTTCTTGTGGTCACTTGGTTAATAATACATATTAAAACTAAAGATTTATTTTTCGTGTTACGGCCTACACCTTTCCATACACATTCCACTCAATCCAACTATCTTACCAAGGTAGTCTATGGCGCTTTTCTGAGCTTCGAGGCGACGGGTGTGTTCTTGGAGGATCCACTCGTTTCCTTAAGTCTACTTCCGTCTCTAGCTCTCGAATGTCATGTTCCTTGGAGACATGATTAACTAATGTCGGTACACTTCTGCAGACAATGTCGACATTGCTGTGCTTTCTGCATAGCACGCAAGCGCTAGATCATATCTGGTTAGCGATGAATACCATTTTTTCGGGTGACAGAAAGTTGGTCATGTTTTGTTCGCTGTATGCTTGTGAAAGACAGTTTTGTAAAAAACTTACTAATCTCCCCTTTCTGTATGGCATTTCACTATAAACCGTTGCCCCAGGTCGAAATGATACTCTCCCATAGATTCTCCCCTTTCCCCTTCGATGTTCACTGGCACCATTTTCACAACATGCCAATAGGTGTCTGATGTCTCTGGATCTATTTGGACTTTGCAAGCTGGGCAGCAACCATCTCCTCTCGGACCAAACGATGCCGATAGTGGCAGGTCAGGTGTATTCTGCAGCGCCAGGCTATACCTACAAAAAAGTTGTTCGGTACCAACATCGGGGGAACGGTGTCCTGTCTCGGGAAGACATCGGTGCTGCGGAAATGCCTCGAAACTTAGGCGTTGGTATTGCTGGCGCAGTGCGTCAAGGGAACCATTGCGCGCCGCCACCGAGGCTGCGATGAGCCTTTGTACGTCGCCGTGAGACAAAGAACGACGGTTCAATAATGCCTCTTGTACTGCATAGCATTATCAGTTATGCAGGATACATATATCCAAGCGGTCAGCGGAAAGCAGATGCATTGTACGTATACGACGACGGTGCCCCCTAGCCAAAAATCTATCGTATACTCAGAAGAAGAGGACTCATGACACCAGCCGGAGACGGTACGTACGAACATCAATGACCGTTCGTTGGACTATAAGTGTTCACGATTAGCGGATTGACCTGTTGACGGATGAAGGTATGGACGGGAGACAGAAGCAGGGCTTATACGCTGGGAGGCGAACAGATAGAAAGACAATGGTGGACGAGAATATAGTCTATGGACTCGGCGAACGCTTCCTCTTTGGTCAAAGCTGAGGGAGGCGCTCCGGGAGGCAGTGCCTGAGACAAGAAACTCACTTACGTGTGATGACTTGTGCCTGGAGCTGATTTTCGGTTAAAACTATCAGCTTGTCAGGGCGCGAATAACTATGGTCGGACCTTTCAGGCCAACAACTCACGATCGCCTACGGCAAAACGTTTGCCCAGACGTCCCGCGCCATCGTTATATTCTCTCCTAATCAGGGCTTCGGATCTCTCTAATGAGCGGCCCAGAGTCTCGTCATCATCATTGTCATCTTTGTTGGAATGAGGCCGACGGCCGTCTTCATTCCCGCGCTTCTGGGTGGGGCCCTCTGATTGAGCGGCTTGCTCCTTAAGTTTCCGGATCTCGTCATCCTGCAACATATGAGTAAAGCAGCAAGTCGAAGCAAGAAGGTATCTTAACCTGTTTTGCGTCTTTCTTTTGTTGTTTCCGTCTCTCACTCATGCGGTCCCATAGGTTTATAGACGCTAAAAATGTGTTGATGAGTGTGGAACATAGTGATGCCACCACGAATGTGCTCTAGAGTGACGGTAAATCGGTGGGCGTCTCGTTATTACTCATTGGACCAACCGAAAAGATACTAACCTTGAGCTTCTTCTCCTCGATCATGCCGGCCAAACTCCAGGGATTTGACATTATGCGAAGTAAACGCAACGATCGTCGTTGTTGGAAGATGTAATGTTAAACAGAAGACCGAAGAACCTCGGTCTCAACGAACGCCCGTGATGCTAGGAAACGGCGCCTGTTGCAGTAACATACTAAATGCGCAAAATATTGTGTTGGGCCTCCATCAACTTATTATCCAACATAAGGCACCAGCGTACGGTGCTGATGGTGCGTGTCATGCCGGAGAGGGGTCGGCTGCGGCGTTCAGCGAAGGCTTATCAGCAAATTCCTTTGCCTGTGAAACCCGACCAAAGCCCGAGTGGTCAACTACTAGGTATTCAGTATCATCTGTCTAAATGCCCCTGTCCGCCTCCTTTACCGTAGTGCTACGGTAGGTGGTCACCATGTGCTGACCCGGATGGATGATACCACGTTCTCTTATATGCCATTGGTCGAACAAATCTTATATTCCCGATGGCATGTCCGTTGGCTCTCGCGTTTCGTCTACATATTTCATGCATGGGGCCTTAATAGAACTACGCTATTTACTCCAACTTTGCGTTGACGGCGAGCATTATCAAGCTACTCATGAATTCATGATATCTCATTCGGCACTGTTCCGTAACCATTCAACATTTGAAAGTCCATATACAGGCATAGTATTAAGATGTCAATATGGAGGAAGATGCGCGTGAGTTATGAATCCCGATAGCGTGGGCGGTTACTCTACTCCTTACTATACGTGCGTAGGAAGAAAACCTTGGGTTGTACAGCATGATTACTTTCAATTGCCCCGGTAGCGAAGTTGGGCTGGCTGGCCAAGCCATTCCCCGCATTTACGGTTCTGAATAGTTCTGAATGCCAAGAACCACTCGTGGAGAGGACTTTTTCCCTGTTAGATTGTATACATACAAGTAAGTACTTCGTTAAGGTGTGGCCCATGAACTGAAATGATAACTTGGTCAAAATAAACAAGAGACGATGTGCTTTGCTCTAGTAAGTTAATAACTCACGCAGTAGATTAGAAAAGGAAGATATATGAGTATTTCGAGTTTGAATGGGTGTACCTAGTACGAGGTTACTTCCGTTCTAGCGTAATTCCAATCCCAAGTATTTCATCGATTTGGTCCCGCAATAATGACTTGGTGATGGACCGGCAGATGCACGTCAACCCCTGAAAAGGATCCTTGACCTGGCTACTGCTGTACTAGTCGGGGACTTATTAGCGTAGCGTCAGGAACGGCGCGGAATACTCATATCGATCGCCCATCAATATTTCCGTATTGAGTAGAAGATGGAGAACTGTTTACTGGCTCCAAGCTTTCATTGGCTAAGCTATCAGCATCTCATCTTGTGGTTCATCCCACATGCACGGTTGGAGAACTGCACACTGGGCAAAGAAGAAATATAGAGTGAGAAGAAGGAAACAATTGACAATAGGACCAATACCTAAAGTGCGTAAAAGAAAAGGATAATTTTAAGAAAAAAAGAGAAGAGAGCGGGGGGGGGGGGGGGGGTGGGGAAACAGCGA
>JADKYC010000247.1:0-26207 GCA_019843955.1 Xylaria sp. 218_066
ATATATATATATAAAAAGCATATTATATAAAAGTTTATAACTATTAAATTTTTAAAATTTTTTATTTTTTTTAACTTTTTATTTTAAAATTAAAAAGTAAATCTATTTTAAAAAAACTTACTTAATAAAGCTTCTATAAATAGTAAATTTATGAAAATTAATAATTTTTAGCAAAATATATTATTTATTATAAGCTTTATAAAAAACTTAACTTTTTTAGAAATAAATAGTTTAAAAAAAGCTATAACTAATAAAAATTTATTAAATTTAACAATTTTAATAAAGTTATTTTTTATAATTTAAAAAAATAAACTAAAATATAAAGCTATAAATTTTATAAATTTAAACTTTTTAAAACTTATTATAAATTTTATAGTTTAAGTAATTATTTATATTACTAATATAATAATTTAAAAGTTTAAAACTTTTATTAACGCTTTAAAAACTTTTAAAACTATTTATTAGTTTAATATTATAATAGCTAAATTTTTATAACTATTATAAACAAAAGTTTTATACTTTATTATTATTAAAAAGTTTATTAAATATATTATAAATAGCTATTAAATATTAAAATATAAGTTAAATAAAACTAATAAATTAATAAATATAAAGCTAAATATATAATTAACAGCTTTAAATAAACTTAAAGTATTAACTATATTAAAACTTATACTACTATTGTTATATTATTTATTTAAAAAATTTTATTAGCTATAATAACTATTAAAAACTAAAAAATAAAACAAATTAATTTTATAAGAGCTTTTTTTAACAAAAACTTTTTTAAAATAATTTGTTTAATACTTTTTAAAAGGTTAAAATAATTATTAAAATTTAATAAATATTTATTAAAATTAACTACTAAATATAAGTATAACTTTTAAAAAAAAAAAAAATTTAAATTTTTTAAGCTTTATATAGCTTAAAGCAAACTTTTAAATAGTAGTAAAAAAAGTTATTTATATTATTAAATATTTTAAACTTTAAAGCTTTAGTTAATAATATTTTAATATATTATAATATTTTTATAAAAACGTTTATAATAACTTATATTAATAATTATTTTTTTATAAGCTTTAATATTTATTATATTTAGTAGTTAAAAAAAATATTAATAATATTTATAGTATTAAAAATAAAAACCCTATTACTTAGTTTTTAAATATTAAAATTAAGCGAAATAAAATAAATTAAACGCTATATTTATAGTAGTTATAATATATTTAATAAGCTTTAATTAAGCTAAAATTAATAAATATTAAACCTATTAAAATTTTTTTATAGCTTAGCATTATTAGGCTAAAAAATTTTAAAATATTTTTAATATTTATTAAAGCTTACTATTATTTAATAATAATATGTATTACTAACTATTTAATATAAATTATTAAAATAAATATAATATATATATATTAATAGCTTATTATTTATATATATAAGCTTTATAAATTATACTTTTTAGCAGCTATAAAACTGTTTAAATATTTAAAAAACAGCTATTTTTTAGCTTTAAAATTTATTTAACTAATTTTTAGCATTTTATAAAGTATTAACTTTTATATCTTTATAGTTATTAATAATAATAATTATATAAAATACTTTATAACTACTAAATTTATTTAAAAATTTATAGCTATAATAGCTAAAGCTATTATAAGTTAAAAAGCAAAAAAAAAAAAGTATTATAGCGCTTTTTACGCTAAAAATTAAATATATAATATTTATTAAAGCAATAAAAAAAGCTTAATAGCTATAAAAGATATACCGAAATATAGCTCCTTATTTAAAGATTTATTGTTATTTATAGCAATAATATAAAAGCTATAGCTATTATAAAAAATTTTAAATATTACTAGCAAACTAAACATATATTAATTAAATTTTAGTTTATATAAAAAGCTTATAAAATAAAATAAGTTAAAGTTTATTATATTTTAACTATTAAAATATTTATAAATAAACTAACTAAAGCTTTAATATTTATTAAATAAATTAAAATTTAGCTACTATTAAAGCTTTACTTATTAAAATTTAACGCTTTAGTTAAAAAGGTATACTAAAATATAGTAAGTTTAACTAGCTATTTTAAATAATAAAAGCTACTTTATAAAAATAAATTTCTAATTATTTATAAAATAAATAGCTATATATATATATAATATATTATAAATAGCTTATATAGCTATTAAGCTAAATAATATATGTTATTATAAATATAATATAGCAAAGTTTATAAGCTACTACTAGTATAACAAGCTATTTTTATAAATATTTTACGCTGCTAAATAAAAATATATTAAATTAAAATATTTAAAATAAAGGTACCCTAATATAAAGTAGGCCTTATAAAGTAGAAACTTTAATAAAAATATATTAAATTTATTAAAATAAATATATATAAAGCTTATAGCTTTATAGCTAATCTATTATATATATTATAAATAGTATATATAAAGCTTATAAAACTTTAAAAGTTTATTATATTTTTTATATTTTAGTAATATAGTTTAAAAGCTTTATAGCTTTAGAACTAAAAGTATTTATACCGCATTAAAACTTTAAATAGCGCATATTTCGGACTACTAAAAAAAAGAATTAATAAATTGCTATAAGTATATATAAAGCCTTTAAATTCCTCTATTTCCTACTTATCTTTTTTTTTTATACTATTGTCTTCAATATATTTAGTTATTCCCCTTACTTTCTACAGCCTATATTTATAGCGCTATTTTAGTTATTATAGCGTATAACTTTGCTGCTGCTTCCGCTGTAACCTGGATAGCCACTGTACTATAATACTATATGCCCTATAAGTGCTCAACTATTTCAACACTATTAACTATAAAAATTTTATAACTATAAATATATATATAATAAACTTATATATATAAACTAATTATATAGCTATATAGCTATATTATATACTTTTTTTATAATTACGCATTAAATAATATTTATATTTTAATAATATATATAATTAATTATATATTTTTTTTAAAATATTAAATAAAATAAACTATTTATTTAGTAAATATAACTAACATTAACTTAAATAAATAGTGTAAACTTTTAGTTTATTTAACTATAAGTTTATAGTTATATATAACAATATAACTGCTTTATAAAAAGATAAAGTGTTCGTTTATAAGCTGCGCTTACAAACATTTACTTTCTTTTTTCATTTTTAAATATAATATAGTTACACTTTTTAAGCTTTTATTTTAATAACTCTAATATTAAAAAAACTTAAAATTAATTATTATAATTATATAGTTATTATATTAAATATATATATATAAATAAAGTTTTAAAAGTAAATGTTATACGTACTAAAATTTATAGTTAAAAAAAAAAGAAAGCAGAAAATCTAGCTATAAAATCATTGCAGGCGGCTTAGCAGGGTTTCCAGGTATCTACAGCCACAGTCACGGGATCTGTACTGGTTGTACTTGTACTGCAGGTTGTAATCATAGCTAACGTCAGCATAATCATCATCGGACTTAATGCACACTTGTTTTTAATTCCGTTGATGTGAACTACATATAAAGCTACCGGTGCCCTATGTTTTTAGTCTGTAAAACCTTACCTTACATCGAAGGAATTAAGATCTCTTTATCGTTTCATCCACCCGCACTCTAACCCTTTGTAGAACTGTTTAGACAATTAATCTAGGCAATACTTACTAGGATACCTAGTCTGGGGTGCTGTCTCTCGAATACGTACGAATATGCACCTCATCCTTACTGGAGCCACCGTAAGAACAACCTCAGCGCCATCTATTTGAATCTGTCTTTTCCTAGCACGTAGCTACGTGCTTCCCTCCCTCCGTATGGTTGCCGGGTATGATACTAACAAGTGCTTTAGGGGCTGGTCGGCTCTGGCGTTTTAGAGGCTATGATCAAGGCGCCGGGTGTCACCAAAATATCCATCTTGAGCCGCAGGCCGGTGAAGATGGCAGAGGATGCTAAAGACCCACGAATCAACGTTATAATTCAGCGAGACTTTAATCAATACGACCCGGAGACCCTTCAGAAGTTATCCGGAGCTCAAGGCTGTGTTTGGGCACTAGGCATTAGTCAGACTCAAGTGTCCAAAGAGTGAGCACAGCCCATACATTACCATCTAGTCTTAGTATACACAGAGGGAGACTAACACCGTAAATCCTGCAGGGAATATGTCAAGATCACCAAGGACTACGCCCTTGCAGCTTCCAGAGCCTTTCAGAAGCTAAACCCTCCCGAGCAGGGCAAGCCCTTCAACTTTGTCTATGTCTCTGGCTACGGCGCGACAACAAACCCAGGACGTTTCACACAGGCATACGCTCGTGTTAAAGGTGAAACAGAGCTCGCATTAGCAGACATTCGCCGGGCCAATCCATCTTTCCACGCAAGCTCCTTCCGTCCTTGCGCCGTCGACGGTACAGCACATGAGTCAACGAAACCATACCGTACACAGCCACCAGCTTATCTGAAGGCTATAACACCATTTATCATGGGACCGATGAGAGCCCTGATGCCGAGTCTTCATAGTCCTACGGAACCAATGGGCAAGTTCCTGGTGGGAATGGCCATGGGAAATTACGAAGACAAGATGGCTGCTGCTCCAGATATCGAGATGGTAGGGACGTTTCCTATACTGGAGAACCCTGCTTTTCTGCGTCTATACGGATTGAGTTCAAAGTGAAACCTACACAGGAGATGAAAGGATAGTCCGGGTCACCGCTTTCTTTACGTACCTTATATAAAATATATTCAGAGTGACTACTTGATAAAACGACGGATATGTATGATATTTAATAAATAGAAAATAGGCGGATTTCTTTACTAAAGGCCAATCCATGGCCGTATTCATCTAGTTCAACTAGACAGATTGATTAGCAGTCTACCAAAACCGGTCCTGTTACGGGATCATACAGGAATGCCTGCTTGCAAGTTTGGAAACAACCGTCCAAAGTAATCTAGTGAATTTGACACATACAGGCTCACCCGGGCTTACCAGGCCGAGGACTAAGCCAGTTCTCATCATCAAATTAAGTCCTGCTATCAGAGGGGTCGACATATCTAGGGTCTTTTACTTGTACAATGTCCAGTAATAAATCTCCACCTCTCGTCTTTGTCCCCCTTCCAATTAATAACTTGACCGACTACTAAATTCTTTGATTGCTATATTATCAGGGCACAAGACCCGCTGCTGTATGTGGAAGGTTGGGAGCTTACGGGCTTTTAATTGCTTGATCTAATAACTTGACCAACTTGAAAACCCTATTATTGATTGCGTACGTATTGATGGCTTATAATCTTATTGTGGACGGCGCGGCTGCCTAGGCAGAGTTAAAAAACAGGCTTTTTCATCATCAATGACCTTTTTTTGGTCGGCGAAGGTGAAATTTACTTACTTGATAGCAGGCCAAGAGAGGACAAGAGCGGTGGCTGGGTAAATGCCACCGGCTACAAAATGACGCCAGTATAACTAACGCCTGGTCTAGCAATCGATCAGTATTTGTAAGAAGGATTATATATCCGATGGAAGCAAAGACAGCCTCGCCGCTGATGAACAGAGCCCGTTGTCCTAATCGCTCGGAAATCGCTGTAGTGGCACATGCTGTTGCAGCTGTATAGCCCAAGCTACTAATGATGGTCAGTTTTGCGCGATTCCGCCTGAAGATATCTAGAGAATACTTGCTAAGAATAAAGACATAATATACAGCAGTAAACTCATTGTATAGAATCCTAGTCTATACAGCCAGCAATTGACATCTTTGAGGGCATGACTGACAGCTCCCCAGGTAAACTGCTCCTGTTGCAGGCCAGGAATAACATTATTCCGGCCTTAGCATTCCTATATAAGCATCCCACTGCACCGCAGCAGTATCTAGCCTTTCATACAATCCATATAACTCTTTTATCATTAGGTGGTTCCTTTGAGACCACCCTTCAACAGGTCATGCGCCCTCAATGCTTTCATTATGCGGATTAGTACATTATTATGATCATCATATTTATTAGATCATAAGCTCTCTTTTATTTTTACCGGTGCGTAATGCAACTATTTGAACAGAGTTATCGATTTCAATGATATTATGTTACAGAAGGTATGGAGTAACCCACTGCAAGTCAAAAGATTTCACCAATAACCAAACAGTCATCTAGTCTCCATATTTGTCTATAAGTGTACTCTGCTAATACAACTATAACAGAGTACGGACTACGTGACTTCCAACAGAAGCTCTACAAATACATAGTGGAGTGCATCGACCACCAAAAAAGCCCATTTCCAGAACTACACAACTCCCAGGCTCCCAGTCTCCTCGACCGCGTTGCAACTAGAGGCAACCTCATCGACTAGCCAACCGGGCCTTGACGTTCAGTGTTTGCCTGACCCACAAAGCGTACTGCGGCAGGTTGTCGAAATCCTTCCCGATCCAGTCCAAGTCGGGGTTTTCTAGTTCTAGGTCGAAAGTATAGAGCATCTTGGCCAACGTCACACGCAATTCCATCCACGCGACCCTGAGATTGAAGATTAGTCTGACTTTCTCTGTACAGGTAGCCCAGGGGCGTCCAAGGGTAGGGAACTCACTGCTTTCCTGCGCATCCACGGGGACCGAGCGAAAAGGGCTGGCTCGCATCCAAGATGTCCCCGTTCTTGCCTAACCACCGCTCCGGCTTGAACGCCATCGGGTCCTGGAAGTTGGCCGGGTCGAGGGCCGCGACCATCGGCGCGATGGTCACAGCGGTCCCTCCAGGAAGGAAATGTCCGTCGACCGTGTCGCCGCCTCCGGGCACCAGACGCGGCAGGATGGGCGGCGCTCCCGTCGGGAGGCGTAAGCCCTCGAGGCACACGCGATGGAGGAGCTCTAGCTGCTCGGTGCCCGCATTTGTAATCGCGGCAGCGTTGGGGAAAGCCCCGCGCACCTCCGCCGTCACCTGGGCCAGGAGTTTTTTGTCCCGCAGCAGGTAGTACGTCGTGGACGTCATCACCGCTGCCGTCGTCTCGGTGCCCGCGCCGATAAAGTCCCACGACTGCGCTGCAAGCTGTATCTCCGAGATGTCCATCTTGGCGCTGGCGCGCTGCTCCAGCACCTTGGTTAGGAAGTCCTTACGCGTCGTTGTGTCCTGCTCCGCGACGCGCTTCTTCATGACCTCGAGGGCGAAATCCCCGCCCGTCCGCGCGATCTCTTCGAGCTGGGCGACTTTGCTCCGGAAGAGGACGCGCGCGATGGGCCCTAAAGCCGGGAATCGCTTGATCGCCTCGGCGAGGCTGGTGAACCCTAAGGACTCGTTGAGTTCACGGATGAATTTGTGGGGTGTGTCCATCCCGATAGCGCCAAAGTCTTGCCCAAAGGCCAGGTCGCCGATGATGTCGAACGTCATGGAGCTGTAGCCGAACGTGAGGTCCACGACGCCGCCATCGGCCGTCTTGGCGCGGACGTACTCGATAAAGCGGTCCATGTAGTCGATGATCATGGGCTCCATCTCGTTCAGGAAGCTGCGTGAGAAGGCGCCGCCGTACAGCCGACTCATCGCGGCGTGTTTCGCGGGGTCGCGCTCGGTGATGATGGAACGTATGTCTTGGGCGGCGTAGATGCTCAGACCGTCGTACCATGTGCCCTTGACGAAGGTTTGGTGGCCCGGGCGGGAGGCGTAGATGTCTTTCCACGCCCGGGCTGAGTTGAAACTGAGTTCGTTTGGTCCATAACGGACGATATGGCCTGAGGCATCATCGACGAGTTATTAGTGCCGGCTATGGTCGTGCCATACCATTGCGATGACAATAAGGCACTCACCGTATTTGCTGTGGAGCTTGAGCAGTTCGTAGGATTGTTTCCCCTTGAACACCGACCACAGATGGGGGATCTACCAGCGTCAGTGATGCGGTCAAGCAGAGCTCTGGAAGATGGTGCATACGATGCTAAACTTGTTTACCCAAGGGCCAGGGAACTTGCGCAAGGGATGGAAGTATATGTTGTAGACCGCCTTGAAGACATAAAGGAGCACCAAGGGCCCGAGGAGAAGCAAGACATACGCCGGTAGGGGTTTGTGGTTGATGATCTCCATCTCGACGCAGTGTTGAGTTCGAGCGGTACCTTCTGTTTGCTTCGAGTGTCAACCATGGGGGACAGAGGTCACCTTATGACTGCGGTTCTTGTTACTACCTTCCGCGGCCAGAAGTCTCTCACCGCCCTCCCAGTCCATTTTGGGCAGTGCCTTTTGCCTTTCAGGAGGGCTTTATCATGTGTCAGTTGGCAGCATGGATTGGGCAATGCCCTACGCAGCTGAGAAGCAACGTTGCTGACTGCTAACTTTAGGCAGATCGCCGGCCTCGAATCCCTCAATGACAATTACAAGCCTTCAACGGCTTCACGTGCTCACTCCCCACTCGTTACGGCCTTGCCGGTACATCATCTCTGGGAGAGTCCCTAGCAGAGCTGACTTGTCCTGGTCCCTACAGGATACCCCTGCTAATACAGCAAGGAACCTGGGTTCAAAGGCAAAATTACACGCTCAAAGCTCAGCGGCGGGCCTAGGCTGGGCCAGGCATAAGATGATAAGGCTGAGCCTACCGCTTAGCTCCGAACGAGATAATAGACTGTCGACAGCCTCAGTTCAGGTAGCCACTATCAACGGAGGATATCCCGTAAGCACGCTAATATGGTGCGCACACCACCAGAAGTTCCTAATGCACAAATGTTGAATAGGTCTTACTATGACAATGGAGTTCATAATTTCAAATTATGGTAAGAATAACCAAAAAAGGGAAATCAAAGACTCTAGCAGACTTACCGCGCTTATCGCTTACACCATGGCCTTAGTGATGATCGGTGAGTAGGCTTTGGGCCCTTACGCTATGTAAGCGACATATAATTACATAGCGACGACATAAGGAGCAACAACGCAAGAAGCGGTGAAAAGAGGCGCCTGAGTGTAACACAAAGACTGGCCACTCATAGCAATGACACAGTCAGCCGCTTGAGTGTGGCACAGAGATAAGAAGCAAGCAATAAGACAAGGACAACGCAATTAATCAATAACGACGATGCAGTCAACTAACAGCGCAGCGGAATTAGGTCTGCGGCCGTGTAAGTCGAGTGGCTACGATGCTCAATCCGCTCTTCGGTCTGCTTCACCCTTGCGTCAACTCCTAGTTTAATGCGTACTAGCTCCTTCTTATTTCGACCACCAAGCTTACGGAACATGTAGTAAAGAATCAATGTCCTGTTTCGACCACCAAGCTTACGAAACATGTAGTAAAGAATCAATGTCCTGTTTCAACCACAAGCTTACGGAGTATTTGGAAAGAATAAAACACGTGAGAGTAGGTGCGGCGTTGCTGACGGCAATCCGAGGAATGGGAGCCGTGTATTGTGCCTCACCGGTCCATAGGCTGGTGGTGTGCAAAAATTTATTGGCGTTATCACGTCGTGTTAAGTGTCATGATGCCACAATGTACCTAGCCTGGAGGCAAAGGACGCGTGTATATAGATGGAGACTAGTCATTAGAGAAGGTTGTAGACCCCTTGCGCAATAACAAGAGTCTTACCTACCCCCATACCAGAGGTCCTCACAAAAGAAGGTAGTTATTAACACTGCGCCTTTCGTGATCTAGACCTGATGATGTTTGCTTTTGGAAGCTGCAAAGCCATGTTTCTTCAAGACGACAGTCCAAGTTCAGCGCCAGCAATGGTACATTCCACCGAGAACGGGGTTCGCTCCGCGGCAAACCCCAAGCTGGGCGCCATTTTCACCAAACTCGTCCGCGAGCTCAAATACCAAGCGCCTCAGCATGATGACACGCGCCCTGCCCTTGAAGCTGCCATGTTCGAATATGCTGCCGGCTCAGGGGCTCCGTACGAGTCTGAATATGCGCGGCGGTACTTCGACGTAGGCCTTACGCTCGCTTGTGTAGGTCTTCTTCCTCCCACCATGACTCCAGGACTGTCTGTCCCTGGTTCGACGTATACTCAGACTCATTCCCACTAACTACACGTGTCAAGGCCTACTATCCCTCTCACTCCTTTGCCGTGAAACTACACATAGCCATCTACTCCTGGCTGGCCATTTACATCGACGATGATGAGGACGGAACCGAGGACCTAGCCGGCTTCCAGGAGCGTTTCCAGAAGGGGGAGCCTCAGCCGTCTGCTCTTCTGGAACGCTTCGCAGAGGTGTTACAGGCTATGTCGTCGCACTTTGAACCCCTCGTGGCCAACTTCATTGTGCTTTCGTCGCTGCAATTCGTCAACGCCACCCTGCTCGAGAGGTGCGGCGAGTTCCTGCGCCTGCAACACTGCAAAGAGGCAAGCAGGTGGCCCGACTATGTCCGCGACAGGAGCGGAGTGCCCGAGGCGTTTGCGTACTTCATCTTCCCGAGGGACCAGTGCCCAGATATAGGAGCATATATGCAAGGGATACCGGATATGATGACTTACATCAACTACGCGAATGATGTTCTATCGTACGTATGGACCCGTCCTTGGCAGCCCATGGCCTCACTAACACATGACCGTCATCACAGGTTCCACAAGGAGACCCTAGCCGGCGAGACGGACAACTACATTAACACTCGGGCCGTCTGCGAGCAGCGCGAGCCTTTTGCCATGCTCGAAACGGTTGTTGCTGAGACAATCGCGGCAAATTCGCGCGTGGTTGGGCTTTTGCACACTAGATCGGACCCCGTGTACGCCCGCAAGTGGAACGAGTTCTTCAACGGCTACATCTTATTCCACGTTACAGCCCAGCGGTACAAGCTGCACGTATATGCTGGGTTGGCGCATGAGGGAGTTAATGCGCGGGAAAAGAAGAGTGAGCAACCCGTGGCCGGGTTGGTGCAATGCGCTTAAGCTGTGTGCTCTCTATAGCAGGCTATGAGTAGATAGAATTATTAAAGGTATAAAATAATGTTATTTTAGTTTTAACATTTATATAAAGCGTTTATTTTATTAAGTTAATAATGATTTATTTGCTTTATATTTTATGTTATATATAATAAACTAAACTAATATATAAAGCTTTTTTATTTTAACGTTATAATAATATTAAAAATTGCGTAAAAAAATAGCTAAACCCAAAGTTAAAGTACATTCTTTTAGTTGCTACTTATTAGTAGTAATTTTTAAGGGCTTTATATCTAACACTACTATTATGCAAGTACATCTTTGCGGTGTTAAAGCTCGGGGATGAAGGTAAGACCGGGGCCCATCTGCTGTGCAACCACACCTGCGCAGCGGGATCTGCAGCTCTTAGTGAGATGATAAATGGATGTAAACGGCGGTCTATCACAGGCTTACTACATGTGCAGCTGCGGGCTTATCTCGGATCGTCAATGAGTGTCCAAAAGCACGATTCTTACACCTTTCGGGACACATGGGGAAGAAGAAGCATAAAGGCATGCCGATTGTTAGAATGTAGAGGCTGAGTACTTAAGCGATCCACTTGCTTCTGAATATATATATCAGGTGTTGCCCACCTGTACTACCAACTGTACCTTAGACTTCTAGATAATCTAACGGGACTACTATATATACCACCTTTGACACCAATATCCGTCTTCCAGCTCATTGACTAGCATAGCATCTGATCCCTCCGTCTTTCTCGCCCAGCTCCTCCCTTCGTCCACCATGGCGCCTCCAGCATCTCTACCCACCAAACCTCTCGGCAAGACGGGACGACAGGTGCCCGCCCTCGGCTTCGGAATGATGGGCCTGAGTACGTCGGTCTACGGACCCTTTGGGTAAGCTGTTTCATGTGTGCCCTGACTTGGGACATAGTTCTGACACTCCTCCAGTGATGATGAAGAGCGTCTGGCGCTTCTGGACCGCGCCTGGGAGCTCGGCTATACGAATTGGGATACAGCCAACAGCTACGGCGACAACGAGGTCCTGATCGGAAAGTGGCTCAAGCTGCACCCCGACCGTCGCGCTGACGTCTTCCTGGCCACCAAGTTCGGCATCAAATACGCAGTCAACGACAAGGGCGAGTGGGACATCTCGGCCGACAACAGCCCCGAGTTCTTCAACGAATGCCTCAACGGCAGTCTGCAGAAGATGGGCGTCGATTACATTGACCTCTACTACGTCCACCGTCTCGACCCCAAGGTGCCTGTCGAGAAGACGATGGAGTTACTAGCCAAGGCAAAGAAGTAAGTTAGGGCTCTAATGTTCTATCTGGGAGAGGTATTTGCTGCGTCCATACTGATACCTCCATATCAGGGATGGCAAAATCAAGGCCATCGGCATCTCCGAATGTGCCTCCAGCACCATCCGACGGGCCTACGCCGTAGCGCCTGTTGACGCCGTTCAGGTTGAGTATAACCCGTTCCAACTGGACATCGAGAACGAGACAGGCACCAACCTGCTCTCCACCTGCCGCGAGCTTGGCATCACCGTCTTCGCGTACGCGCCGCTAGGTCGCGGCTTCCTGACGGGTCAGATCCAGAGCACCGAAGGCTTTGCTCCCGATGACTTCCGCCGCGTCGTGCCGCGCTTTAGCCCCGAGAACTTTGCTAAGAATATAGGGCTAGTGAACCCCTTGAAGACCCGCGCAGAGAAGATAGGCTGCACGCCTGGCCAGCTGGCGCTCGCATGGTTGTCGGCGCAGGGCGACGACATCATACCGATCCCCGGTACGAAGAGGCTCAAATATGTGGAGGAGAATGTGGCGGCGCTCAAGGTGAATATCTCGAAGGAGGAGGTCCAGGAGATCAGAGACGAAGTCGAGAAGGCCGAGGTCGCAGGTCACCGCAACCCGCCGGGTATGTTCACCGAGTATTCGGTGACTGTCGAGCTTTGAGGCAGGCATCCTTGCGAGCTGTATCCATAGAAGCTGGTCTGGTGGATATAACAACGAATCCTCCAGGGTTAATACATTTCCAATCCCAACAATTTGTTTAAGACCGATCTTTGATGCCATGTTGTTCTTGAGCTCGCCATATCAAATAAATTGCCACATGCGAAATCAATTAAAACTTAATCAGAATCGTTCTCATCATCAGTTTCTCCTTCCATTTAACAATTTTGTGCATCGTGCCCGGTCCCGTTGCAAATGCCACATCGCCTACTGGACAACAAAATACTCGAATGGTAGGTTGATCTAGTATAGAAGAGATGGAGGATTGGGAGCCTGGCCCGAAGGGTGATAGGCAACAATAAGCATTCACTAGCCTTCTATTCGCTCTCATGCCATGTGTCACACACATGCCGGAATGACAGGGGTCCCCGTACAATTTTACTTATGAGACCTACATCAACAATCAATCAGTACAACCCAATTGCATGCCATCACTAATATGACACAAGGAGTGCTACTCCTAGGACTAGGATAATTGTTAGATATAATACGAGGTATGCTTGTGCAAAGTGGTAAGCCTGTGCCACGTGTTTTATATTCGCTCCGGAGTAAAGAGAAAACTGTTAGGAAAAAACAAGAACATCATCAACTTCCATTTGGCTACATAACGCTGTGTCTGACAATAAATATGTGTTGGGGTGTCATCTCACTTCACCGGCTTACACTACTAAGGAGCGATAAGGTACCTAGGCTTTGCACATATAACAAAAAACGTCAGCTTACAACCCCTGCCGCTCCTCGACTGGAAAAGCAATAATCATGATAGAGACAAGGCCAAAGACGTAGGCACCTTGCAGAGTTGTATTGCAACCAAACACTATGCAGCTGCTTTCACGTGCCGCAGTAGTGCACTGTAATGTTACCATAACGACTCTTGTTGCCTTCAAGAGGCAAGCATATTCCCCCCCCTGTGAAGCTGGAAGTCCTGGAGCGGCACAAGAAGAATTTTTTCAGGGTCAATCGGAGCCCCCAGCTCTCATTAGGCGCTGTCACAGGCCAGCTCGCAACACTACCCCAGAGAGGCGACGAGATAGAAGAGTTTTCATTCCAAGATATTCTGTTGGATTTGTCGTCCGCATGAAACATACCAGTTTGAGGCTGGATCACCTAAATTATATCTTACACTGTATCAATAGAAAATTTCATTATAGTATTTGGAGCTACAGGTGCACAAGGTAATCAAGTTGTATTTATGTTTCTCAATGATGCCGTACTGCGAGATGAATGACTGTTTGTACCATAACACGAACACATTTAAAGCCCCTGCTGTCAAGCTTGCCGGGAAAGACGCGAAAACTTTACAGGTTAGTATAGTCGCGGTGCATAGCTACAAATTAATGACAAATAGAACTACATTCACACTTAGAGAACCTACCTATTTAAATGCAAGCCAAACAATAGGGGAGCGAACTTCAGTATTGCACTGTATCATTCAGTAGATAGAATATTATATATCGATTTTTGGCGGTGCATTTTGTTGTAAACCCTAGACAGCTAGACCCTTAGTGAGGATATTGATGTAAGTAGCTGTCACCCAAGGTAGATATTCTAGTATGTATCAACAAAATCTTGGAGAGTTGTTGGAAGCGAAAGTGGATGGTCAACAACGCTATATAGACATCCAGTCGGCCTCCTCAGCCTTACTCGAACAGCAGAGCGCGGCGATTAGTGTATATAGACGGCGTTCTTTGTTTTTCTCGGGGGGCGCCCTGACCAGAGTGTTACGGTCCTTG
The DNA here is from genome assembly GCA_019843955.1 of Xylaria sp. 218_066. NCBI lineage: Eukaryota > Fungi > Ascomycota > Sordariomycetes > Xylariales > Xylariaceae > Xylaria > Xylaria sp. 218_066. The sequence goes on from JADKYC010000247.1 coordinate 14,579, forward strand.
GGGTCTAACTGCATCCTGCGAGGCAATATAGAGATCTGGCGGAGATCTTGTTAGGTCGCTAATGATCGGTGGCTGGAGGTGTGCTTGTATCGGAGTTGGATGATAGCAAGATCGTTGAAAATCTCTACAAATTCATCGCCAGTTTGTGTATCAGCACTGCGGCCAAATAGGCCGCTGATATAGTCTCCTAAATCAACGGCGCCGTCCCACCCCACGAGACTTTCCTCTTCGACATTCGCCTAAAGTGGAACGACATTCTACTTCTTCGCACTTCGGGACTTCCCGAGAACAGTAGGGTGGTAAAGTTGGAATGGATCTTGTGCTTAGAGAGATTTCTATATGATGACGATGAAAAAGCCTGTTTTTTAAAGATTTCTACATGGCAGGTCTCTTAAACAACTCGAAGATGGTGACTCGGCCTTGTGAATCGTCTGGGGCTTGCATTTTGTAATGGAGGATAGTCTGCGCGGTATGGCCCGGCTCGTCTTCGAAGTATCTCTACATGAAACGCGATAGTGGGTGACTTCGGTCCTCTTTGGCGATGGCGCCGCCAGATAGAAATTTGAATTGATCACGCTGTTGAAGTGACGAAGGACAATAGTAGCAGCATCAAGTTCGTATTGAACCTAAACTTAATTTCTTGTTGGTACGAGGGAGCGGTCTCGGCAGCGTTGTTGATAAATATCGCAGGGTATGTTCTCGAGAGTGCAAAGTTCTGTGTGGACTCATCATTAGCATGCTTTTGTTGCAAATCGCCAAGTTTGGCGAATAAGGGGTTAGGGAAATTTGAAGTCATGATCGGTGAAGAGTTCGGAGTTGTTGGCTTGAAGGTATGGGATGAGGTCGTGCTGGTGAGGTTGAAAGATGGTGGTTACGAGGAGAAGGGTAAAGACGAGCGAGAATGCATCAATCTCGACCTGCAACAACTTGCGACAACATGCCTTTTGCTTTAAAGCGTGAGGTGGTTTGGATACTCGGGCCTAAAGTAGGTACTGCTGCCACCACTCACATCACTGAATGTTGCTCGGTGCATTTCTAACGAGGGACTTGTATGAATACACACCAATTATTACATAAAACTCTAAAATAGCGCACAAATGAAATCACCTCACCTCAGATTTAGCTGTTAATGCCACTGAGTTTCCTCTCATGCGGTTGAAGTCCAATGTAAATTGTAGGTCATCCCTGAACGCAAGGATGATATAGCAAACGAATAGCTCTAGTTGTTCTGAGCTTGGGATGGACATTACAGAGATCCTGCATGCGGCGAAGGGGGAGGACAAGAGCTGTGCAAGCCAGACAACTTGCTGGTCTTTCCCAGCAGAACCCCTCTTCTCACGAGATATAGTGAATCTTTATGTTTTCCATAGAATCAGAAGTAGTCCGAGCAGATTCTTCCCTGTTTGTTCGGCGCAAGCCTTTTCAGGATGACAGACGAGACGAACGGCTTTGGATTGTTGAAATTGGATCTTTTATGGCCTGGCAGCCACTTTCTGAGTCCATTCGAATCACCTTTATCTTAATACCACTGAGTTGAACTGGGTTGTACTGTTGGAATTTTGAGAGATTATGATACGTAAGAGTAGTATTGAGAGTGTGGAGGAGATGAGGGATCAATACGGTAGTGACTGCTTCTGGGGGGGGCTTGTAATGAAGCCCAGAAGGGTATTAAATTTTCTTTGCAGCCAAAGGCGTCGCGTAGATCCCCGGCCACCTCTTACAGTGTTAGGCGTCCTAAACGGTCGGCACGCGTATTTGTGACACTGTGAGCGGTCATTCTCCCTAGAATCTTGGTTGGTTGGTTGGTTACTATATTTATCGCTGGGGGAGGGCCAGTTCTTCTATACTATTTTGTAGTCTACATTTGCCCGATATCTCCCTAATCTAACCCATAGGCCCCCCAAAAGTCTAAACGGGCTAAAAATGAAGCCGTAAGCACGCGTGACAGTCAAGCCGTATCTGTTGGCCCCGCCCTCTAGGCTTGTGCTCGGTGCTTTGTGTTTGTTGTGTTAACCCTTTACGAGGGCTGCCGGCCACTTAGAACAGTAGAAGTTTAATGATAGCACTGATCGTCCCAGCCGGAGCCGAAAAGTCTTATTGGATGTACGAAGCGAGGGTTGGTTCGTATAGTAGAGGTTGAATACAACCTCCCGAAGTTGTCAGGTTGTAGCGGTTAATTGTTTAAATATGCCGAAAAGTTAATGCCCGTATCTATCTCGCACGGCGCGGTAACATTGCGCTGCATGCGTAGTCCAGCCTTCCTAAAGGATGCAGGCCCTCCTGTAACCATGATAAAGGTGTCCCAATGTTGCTGCAGTTGTAAAAGCTTGTAACAAGATGTGATGGATCATCCATATAAAGGGTGTGTCTGTATTGAGTTATAGAGGTAATGGAGGTCTATACTGTAGCTAACTGTGTACAGGCTATATATAGTGTAGCCCTAATATATGTGGGTAATATATGTGGTTTATATGACAATCTGCCCTTAGAAAAAGAAAAAATGCTACATTTTTGTAGCTAAGCTAAGAAGCTAAATATAATTTTAAGCTAATTTAGCTACTTCTAAGCTTAGCAAAGCTTTTTTTTACTTTTTTTTTTGTTTTTTTAAAAAATCTTATATTATTATAATATTTCTTTTAATTGTTTAACTATTAGCTATTTGTTAAATTTATATTTTAAGCCTTTATATTTAATCAAATTTTATTGTTGTTATATTTTATTTTATATTTAGCTTATAATTATATAATTATATAAATAATCCATGGCTTAAATTAAGTTATTAAATAATGATAATTAACTATATTTATTTAATAGTATTAGCTTTATTTAGTTAATAAATATAATCTTGTAAAGTTATATATTACTTAAAAAATTAAAGTAAAATTAAACTAATGTTTTTATAAGTAAGCTTGCTAAGGCTGTTTAAATAATTTGTTGCTTGCTTTTTTTATTTTTATTTTATAAATTTAAATTTTTATTATATATATATATATAAGCGCTCCTAAAATAACTTTAGATCGCTTTTTTAGAACGTTTAAATTTATTTTATACGCTTGCTAGTATATATATATATTAATTAGTTTAGCAAGCTTAGTTATAAGTAAACTTGTAAATTAGTATAATAAACGCTTTATTATATACTTTTTAGTTATAAAGCTTATGCTATAAAGCTGTAAAGCTAATATTTTTTTACTTATAATTATTTTTATTTTCATTAAATAGTTTTAACCAAAAAAATAATTATAGTTTTATTGTAAACATATATTTATATCTTATTATTGCTAGCTAATTAATAATAATAATATTTTTTATTACTATTTACTTTTTAAGCTATTAATAACTAGTTTATTTATTTATAGCTTTATATTTGCAAATATATTTAATTAGAGTGCTTATATATATGTTATGTTTCATTTCTTTAAAATCACGCTTGTTTATATTTTTATTTTTAAGCTTTTTATATATATTAGTGCGGTTAATTATTTCACTCTTTATATTTTTTCAATTAAGTACTAGTATTAAAATATTTATAATTAAATATATAAATATAGTTAAGTATATAAGTATAGTTGTTAAGCTATATAAAAAATAACTAAAATGTTTTATATATATATATATATTTTGATTTTTATATAAATCTTTTTTTTTATAGGTTTTCTATATATCTTTAAGTAAAAAAGATTTTATTATTATATTTTAATAAAAATATATGCTAATTTATATTATATAGTAAATATAAAATTGTAAAGTTTTTTAAATTATATAAATATTAACTTATTATTAATATTAACAGATTATTTTTTTTAACAAACATGAAACAAATAATAAATAATATTATAAACTACTACTGCTGTTTTTTATTATGCTTATTTTTAAGTTTTTTTGCTGCTATATTTGCGGCTTTTCTTTTTATATAAATATTTTTGCTATTAAGTTTTAAATCTATAGCTAATTAAGCTTTATTTATATAATAATTCTATTTTCTTTTTTTTTTAAAAAAAACAGTTTTTTTATATATATTTTGTTATAGTTACAACTTTTATATATATTATTAATTTAAGCTTTATATAATATATACATTTATATTATTATTATTGTTAATTTATATAAGCGTTTTATTATAGTAGCTATAACTAACTTATTTTTTATTGCTTTCTTTTTACTACTTTTATAGCTTTTATTATTTCTGTTTTTATTTTATATATATTCTTATAAATAGCGGTAGTATGTTTATATATTTAAATAGCTTGTTTAACTTTTATTATAGATTTACTTTTTTTTTATTGCTGCGTATATTATTATTATTATTGCTAATATTACTACTGCTATTAATATTATTATAGTTTTAATATTTAATATATAAATAAGCTTATAAGAAAAGGTAATATATTTAGCTAATTTTGTTTTAACAATTATATGCTTTTAACCTAGCTCGCGCTTATATTTATTTTTTTGCTCCCTTATTCCTTTTTATTTTTGCCTACTTTTATATTTTATATACCTGCTTATATACTTGCTTCTTTTATTTTATTTCTTTTTAACTTTTTAACATTATTTATTATTTTAGTTTGCTTCTAGTTTTAGCTTTAGTTCGTTATTATTTAGTTTTTGCTAGCTTGCTTGTTAAAATTATTTATAAATAATTTTAGCAGCGTTGTTTGTAAAGTCGGTAAAAAAAAAAAGGAGAAAGAAAAAGAAAAAACAATCAAAATTCCGCTTTTTCTTTTTTAATTTTTAGGCCCGTTTTCTGGGGTAATGCTTATATTATTTATTGTTTATGTTTATATTATTAGCTTTTTATCTTAACTAAAGTTTTATTTTTTGTTTAAATTATTCTTAGTTTATTATTATTAGCTATAATAATAAGATTTATTTTAACGTTAAAATATAAAGGTATAAATATAAATATTGTTATAAATATAATTTTATTTGCTGATCTTTATAAATAGCTTTAGCAAGTTTACTTATTTTATAATATATTAATAATATTATATTATTTACTGCTATATTATAAATAAAAGCCTTTTTTTAAAAACATATTGTTGCTATATGTTTTTTATTTATTTATTTCATTCTTTTATTAACTTTTTTAATTTATAAATATATTATTCCTGCTTTATTATTTATTTTATATTTATTTTTTCGGGGAAAAGGTTTAAAGATTTAGCTGTTACTATTTATTATAAGCGTAGTTGCTACTTTTATTAGCATATTTTTAGGGCCCTTATTTTTAGTACGCTTATATAATATTTTATTTATTTTATAGCTTGCTTTTTTATTATTCTTTATAATAAAATAATAACAATAATATTATGTTTATATTTTTAAGTTATTTTATTTATTATTTAGCCTTTAAATTTTTATTTTTAGTTGTTTATGCTATTATTATTGCTAAATATAACGTTAAATTATTTTTTGTTTGTTTGCTTATTTTTTAGCTTTTTTTTTTTTTTTTTCTCTGCTTTTTTGCTTTTATATAGTTATATAAAGTTTTTTTTTTAAGCTAAAACACTAAGTTAGTATGTTTAATAATAAATAAAGGTTAGCAGTTCTAGTTTTATTAAAATTATAGTTTATTTATAAAAACTTTTAAATTAAATCTTTATTATTTTAATATTGTTTATTTTTTTATAAAGTATAATTAATATTTTATTAATTAATAAACGTTTTCAAACGTTAAAATTATAGTTATAATAAGTCCTTAATAAACTTATTAGCTAATATTAAAGCTATAAATAAAAATAATATTTTAAATGTTTTTTTTATATATTTTATATATTAATATAATTTAACGCTTTATTTAAATTTAACTGTTTAGCGAGAGGTAAACAATAGGTGCAACTCCTCGTATCGCAGTCGATGTAAAGCCCTGGTGGTAGAATTCTTTTTTTTTTTAGTAGGGGTGCATAGGCCTATTCTAACTGCTAGGGGTAGGATTTTATTTCCGGCTGGGCAAAAAAAGATTTTACTCCCTAAGGGGAAGAAAAAAAAAAATCTACCCTCGGGGGATTTACTTTAACACCTCGGGGAAAAAAAAAAGGGGGATTTTATTTTGACCTCGGGAAAAAAAAAAGAATTCTATTTTAACCTTAAAAAAAAAAAAAAAAAATCCTGTTTTAAAAAAAAAAGGAAAAAGAGATTTTACTTTTTTAAAAAAGGAAAAAAAAAAGATTTTTTACTTTAAAAAAAAAAAAAATTCTACTTTAACCCCTAAAAAAAAGAAAAAAAGGATTTTACCCTTAAAAAAAAAAAAAGAATTTGTTTTAATTTTTTAAAAAAAAAAAAAAAGATTTTACTTTAAAAAAAAAAATAAAAGATTTTATTTTAACTTGCTAGTACTGGTTCCTGCATCACTAGTAGTGGATCCGTTTAGATCGGGGATAGCGCGCCAGTCCTGTTGTACAACAGCTTGTATTAGTAGTGGTTCATGTTACATAGGGGGAACGCCTGCAGTGGTTCCGGACATGAATTTAAGAACTGTCCGGAACTGCAGCAGTGGTTCCGGACGGACTATACCCAAGCTAACGGGAACACCTTCGCTGTTAATCCTACAAACCGACCAAAGGGATATAATAAATAGCTGGATAAAGTCCATAATCGAAAAGATTTATTAGACGCTATAGCTCTACTCTCTGCTTATAACGCCGGAATTTGCTATATTCGAGGCTATCAAGCTAGATAATATAGCTTATTAGCGGTATAATAATATAATTAAGCGCTTTTTTTATTAAACAATATTTAGAACTAAGTTAAGTAAACTCGGTATAACTCTACATTTTATAAAAGCTAGCAATAAGATTAAAATTTTTATAAGCGGACGCTTCCTTATAATAATGCAGCTATTAAAAGGTTAAAATATTTTCTAACTTATATTTCTAGCATATATTTATAGCATTATAGAAAGGCAAGCGTGGCTATAAAAAAGCAATAGTTTATAAAAATTTATTATTAAGTAATATTTGTTTAGTTATTCTTTGTTATTTTCGATATTTCGGTATTTATTTAATATTTTTTTTAGTATTTTTATTTTTCCCGATTTCCGTTATTTTTAATACCCTTTTTTGTTACTATTTTTATTATTTTTTTATAAAATTTAATTTAACGTTAAATCTAAAATAAGAAAATTAGTAAAACTATTTACTTAGAATTAAAGTGTTAAAATTAAATTAAAATATAAAAAATAGTATAATATATTATTTTTATTATTAGCTTTAAAAGTTAATAAGCTTAAAAAGTTTAAAAAATATAAGCATAAAAAAAACTATATTATATTTATCCTTTTTATATAAAGCTTTTTAAACTAAATTTAGTAAATAGAATTAAAATATATATATAAAAACTATTTTAGCAACTTTTTAAAATATTTATTAATTAATAAAGTAAAAATAGTTAATAAACGCTTTACTTGGACCCGGTATTTTAATAACTTTTTAGTTTGTTTAAAAAAAATAGTTAACTTTTTAGCTTATAAAAGTTTTATTACTACTTAAAAGTTCGACTTTTTAAGTATATATTTTATTAGCGGTAAATAGTAAAACTTTTAATTATAAATATTAAAGCTTTTAATCGACTAGTAGAATATATAAAAAATTTGTTATATTAACTTTTAAAAACAACGTTTTTTAAGTTATATAACCTTTGTTAAAATTTAAAAAGCTTTAAAACATAAGCGTAAAATGTTATATTTTTAGCCCTTAATATTAAAACAAATATAGCTATAAACAGGATAGCAATTTCTTACTTTAATATAAAATTAGTATTAATAGTATAATTAAAATACCCTGGCGTTAGATTTATAAAAAGAAATGCTTACGTAATAGCGGCAAAAAAAGCAGAAATAGCAAAATATTTTATTTTAACTATTAGTAGTTTTTTTAAAAAATAAAATAAATTTTTTAATAATATAAATTAAATTGCTTTAACAAAATGCAATAATATTTTTATTTATAAATAAAATTAAATTATAGCTTAATGCGCTATATTTTTAAACAACTAAATATTAAAGTTATTATATGTTTATTATTAAAAATAACATAATATAAAACTTGCGTAAAAAAAAAGTTAATTAATAAATAATGCTATTATTTATATAGTAAATAATAATATAAGAAATACTTTTTACGGAAGTTTTATAAACGGTATATTTTTTTATATATTTATTTATTTACTTTTTTATATTTTTAAATTAGTTCTTTTTAGCTAGCATTTTTTTTATAAAAAAAAAAAGCAGAATTAATAACTAAATAGTTAATAATTTTTTTTATATATAATAAATAGCTAGTTTATCTCTAGCTATATTTAAAAATAAGTTTTTATAGCTTTAAATAGATTTATAAATAGATTTATATATAAGCTATAAATATAGTTGCTATAAAATATTATATAGCTTATTAACTATTAAATAAATACCGAAATATATATAATAATTAACAAAAAGTAAATAAATAATTAATAAAAAAATAAAAAATATATAAAAATCCTTTTTACTATAGTTTTACTTCTTACGAAAAAATAGTTTTTAGTCATAGTTAAAAGCTTTTTATTTTATTTATTATTATTAATAATAGCTATAGTTAAAAAGAAAAAAGGAAGGATTATATTTTATATAAATAGTTATTTTGTTTAATTTTTTTTTAGCTTAAGCAGCTTATTTAAGTTCTAGTTCGAAGTAGTTTTTTTTAGCATAATAGCTACAAACTAAAAACATACTACTAAACTTCGGCTAAATATTTATACTTTTTTAATTTATATATTTAAACTAATTTATAAACTTTATTAAATAAAAAAATAAAAAATACTATAATAAAACGAAATATATAGTTAATATTGCTAACTTAAAAAAAATAACGTTGTTTTAATAATAAAACTAATGCTTTATTTTACTATTTAGCATAATAATATACTTTTTACTATACTTTTTAATTATTTTATTAGCTTTTTTAGCTAGCTTTTATTTAATTTTTTATATATTAAAATACTTTAAAGCTTTATATTTAAAAACATTGCTATAAAAGAGCTTTATAAAGCAATTATATTTTTATTTTTTTAATATTTTAAATTTAAGCAACTTTTTTACTAGTTTTTAGTTTATACGCTTTTTAATATATTTTTTATATAACGTTTTACTACGTTATATTGCTACTTATATATTAAATTTAAGCTTTTTTAATATGTTAAATCGGGGTAGCTTATATTTTTAACTAAGCGGCATAATAGATTTTCGGATATTATTTTATTTTTTTAGCGCACTTTTAATAATTTAGCTGCTAAAAATTTTATAGGAAATATTTTTTGCTTGCTGAAATAATATTAGTAGCAATAACGGTATTTTACGTTTTAAATTTTTTTTTTCGCTCGAAAAATATAAATAATGCTATATAAACTTCCTAACAAGCATTTCTTATAAATCTTTATTAAACTTTATAAAATCCTAAGCACAGTATTTTTTTTTAATTGCTTTTTATTATATTTTAAATTTTTTTAGACAGGTTATTTAATATAAGCTAACAATTATATAATACATTTTTTATTTTTTTATAGCTTAACTTTTATTTGTTCTTATATTATGCTTTTTTTTTAAAAATCGTAAAGTTATATTAAAAATTTATACTTAAGCAACTTTTTTTTAGGGCTTAAAATAAATCGAATTTTTTTTGTTTTTTTGCATATTTTTTTTTATTGCTTGTTGCTAAGTTTATTTTTACGTTTTTTCCGTTTTTAGTTAATTATACTTTTTAACATAAAAATTTTTAAAAACTAGTAGTTCTTTTTATTATAGTAATAACGTTTTTAATTAAACTTTAGTTATTTAAACAGATTGTTAAGCTTAAAAGTTATAAATTAAAATAAAAATATTAAGTTGTATATATTATACCCGCTAAAGTTAGTATTATTGCCGTTAATACTACCTTTATTACTTAAAAATAGAAAAAATAAAGTTTAAAGAAAATTTTTAAATATTTAAGCTTACAATTATGTTTAGCTTTTATTTACTAGTTCTGCAAAATTAAATTTTAATATAAATAGCCGCCTTTCAATAGTATATTTTAGTATTTTTAAAACTTTTTAGCGTTATTTATAAACTAAATTAAAGTTTAAATAAATATTTTTTTTTAAAGCATTATTTTTCGCTGTTTATACTACTTTTTATTAAACCAATTCTAGCTCTAAGCTACGTAGCTTTTAAAAGTATATAATTTTAGCTTAGGTATGCCTGCTAAAAGCGTATCAGGATTGTAAGTTTTAGCAAAAAATAATTTTTTTATTAAAATTTCTTTTTTTAATATTTGTATATATATTTATAATTGCCCAGGGCCCTGTTTTTGTTTATTATTTTAGTTATTAAGCTTATTATAGTTTTTTCTATTAAATAATAAAAATAGAGTATAGCTAACATTTGCTATAGCCGAAAGCTATTAAGTTAGTGCGCTGTTGTTTTAACGCGTACGTGTTTTCGGAACTATAGCGATAAAAAGTCCAATAAGGATAGCATGGACAGCTAAGTGTAAATATAAAGGGTAATATGGATGCTAAAGCGACTTTCGAAGAGGGCCGTAAGATGATTCAAGAGTAAGACGCGAGGATAGGGAAGAGTAAGAAAGGGAGATTTGTGTGAAGTTGACTGTTGATTTTACGCGCGCACAACATTGTGTAATCCAGATGAAACCGTGTAACTATAAGCACCACTTTTGCCTTTTGCCACATCCATTCTGTCCCGCCAGGTGCTGTTGGGGACCTTTTCCTCTTTAATACACCGTTATATGAGGCTGGTTTCTTTTCCCTGTATCTTTTATCCGTCTAATTTCCTTGGCCACCCAGTATCAGTTCCCATCAGTGTCTGTCCTGGATACACAAACCCGTTACAAAGGGCGTTCTAGGACGAACAGATAGATTTGCGCTTTGTGCTTATTGTATGGGGCCGACCCAGGCAGCAATTTGTCTGCGGAGCTCTGAGTATGAATAATACCAACATCTATATTCGAGGAAGTGTCAAGCAAGTCATAACGCTGTACTCGCACATCCGCTCTTCGGTACGTACTGAACCACTTCGACTGCGCCCGTCGCCACGCAGATGCACACAAGTCATAAACTCTACATCCCGGATCCGCGGATAAGGCTGAGACGAACAAAATGCCAGGCTACGCTTCCGCTTCCCACATAAATGCTCTAAAAACAACTCGGTCATAGCAATGTTGCTGTTATAAACAGCCTTGTTGCACTGGGCACACGAACGAAGGCAGGACTCCGCGGCAATATATGCTATATTGTACGAAAAATCTAAGGTACAGAAAAAAAGGAAGAAAAGAAGCTATTGTACAAGATCGCGCACGCTTAAGTGTGTGTGCGCGGTGTAGTGAATGCAGGCGGTATAGACTGGCAGTATTGGCAGTATGGTGGGGCTAGTGTGGGGCATAGCCACCACCCAAGCCGCCATGCTGTCACTAGCCTGCCGTAGTCCTGTGACTGCTTTACAATAACGTGACTTGCTGCAACTAAGTTACTGGTATCTTTATCCCTTTGAATGTGGCTTCGGCTCCGCGACTTCAAGTGGAGTAGCACCCTAGAAGGCTTACAGAGCTTGATTGGTTAGGTAGAAGAGATGTACCAATCAAGCTCTGTAAGCCTTCTA